>JAJUPC010000828.1:0-62623 GCA_023614405.1 Avena insularis
TTTAGATGATAGTGTCACTTGCCTTTTTGGTAGGGAATGATAGTTCACTTCTTGATCTTGCTAGTTTCACACTTTTCTAACTTCACTACAATCAATCAAGCAAACACAATATCAACTAGCATTCCAAACCAATAATCAATCAAACAATTCACACACATAAAATAATGGGATCTAAGTCATGCATGTAAGCATGCAAGAGATAGTTTTATTTGCAAGGTGGTCTCCACTAGGCTTGTAAACTTTGCAAGGTTCAAGTGGTCATTTTCCAAAGTGGCAAAGTCATTTGCAAAAGAGTTTTGTCCATAAACTATTTTTAAATCCAATCATTATTTTATGTGGTGGAAAATATTTTTAACAAAGCAACAACTTTAAGTTGTTCACTAAATAAGTTGTTGTTTCCCAAAACTTGGTGTTTAGGGTCAGTAGGTTTGGTCCAAATCATTTTCCCAAAGTTTTTACTCCAAAAACATTTTCATAACAAAACCATTATTTTTATTTGGCTAGAAATGGGCTAAACTAATTAATCCATCCTAAACTTCACCAAATCCATTTTCAAAACCATGGGTTGGTTCCTAGGGTCAGTAAGTTCACCACAAACTAATTTGCCAAGATTTCAACCTCAAAAACATTTTTGAACAATTTTTCTAATCTAAACAAGCATACAAATGTTTCTGAAAAAACAAACATTTTAACAGAGACTTTTTACTAAACAAATTGCAGGGTTGGATAGGGCTTGTTCCACTGATTCCAACGATATAAAGTTTGCAATTTTTGGACGTGTGGATCAAAAGTTATAGAGTTTTCAAATCTGCAAACAATTCTGTTTTCAAATTCTGTTTTAAACAAAAACTGGCCACGCGTCGCAATGTCATTGGCTGGTACCGCTTGGGTCGGATCGGGCTCTGCGGACCGTTGGATTAAGTTTCATCGCACGGTGCTGAGACGCTACTTACCGCTTCGCCTAGCTTCTATCGTGTGCGTCCGATCTAGATCCTACGGATGCTACTGTTTGGTCAACTATGGACGGCGCTGCGCGACGGCAGACGGCGGCGACGGTCAGGCGATGAGCTAGCGGCGGTTCTAGGAAGCAAAGAACGAAGTGGGGATGCTCACCGTCATCGCGAGGACGTGGTGATGCTCGAGGTACGGTCGGCTTGGCAAGGGCGCCAGGTCTCTGACAATTCCTCGCGGAGTGAGGAAGCGGCGGCGGCTCGGTCGTGGTCGGTCGACGCCTTCTGAGATCACGAGAAGGCAAACAGAGGGCATGGTTAGGTGCGCAAGACCAAGGCAAAGATGCTTGCATGATCGAGAAGGCGCGGGGTGGTCTGTTCTAACCTGGGAAGTTCGCCGGAGAAGAAAACAGATGCGACGGCGCTCAGAGCTTGTTGAAGACGATGTTCTGGGGCGCCCGCGGTTGAACGGATGGCACCGGAAGAAGCGCCTGGGGGTGGGGAGTGTGCTCGTGTGCTTGGGGAGGTAAGGGGTGGGGAGGCTCGGCCGGAATTGGTCGGAGACGATGGTCGGAGCAGTAGGGGTGCGAGCTCGATTCAGGGCAGCCTGGTGGCGTTCAGGGCATGGAGTCTGAGGTGAAACGAAGAGAAAACGCAGGCGGTTAAATGGGCGTGGTCGCGGGGTGGATTAATGCGGCCATTTACGCGAATTGATCGCCGGCGTTACCTGCTGCAATGGCCGGGCGTCGTCTGCGCGGGGAAGAGGATGAGCTGGAGGTGTGGGACCTTGCTGTCAGCGAGAAAACGAGAGGGAAAAGAGGTCCACCAGTCAGTCGCAGAGTGGGTGAGTTGCGGAGTAAGAAAACGTTTCGCGAGAGAGAGTGGGGTGGGCTCGCTGTTGGGCCTATTGGGCTGGCCGGCTAGGCTGCTGCCTGTTTATATTTTTTTTTCTTCCTGTATGTTTTTCTTTTTCCAATTCTATTTTCTGTTTTGAATTCCAAACAACAATTCAAGCATTCAAATCAATTCAAATTTTCACCAAACATTACAATTGAGTTTGGTTCTGTTTAACAACATAAACCAAGTCCAAAGATCAAAATAATATTTTTATTTTAGGGTCCTTTATTAATTAAATAAATAGACCTTTGTTATTAAATCAAATAGATTTTGATTTATTCAAAACTCCATTTTGAAATCTAAAACAATAACAAAATCAAATCAGTAGGTTTTATTTGAGAATATAAAATACGTGGAAAACTTATTTGAATTAAATAAATAAGTTTTGATGGTTAATTAAAAATAGTAAAACCTTTATTTATAAAACTTGGATATTAAATCCTTATTTAAATAAACCTTTACTATTTTTCTCAAATAGAAATATTTTATTTCAAAGGCTCGGCCAAGTTTTTAATTTTGGCTCTTTTTTAGAAATAATACTTATTTTATTTCTATCCTTTCATTTTATAATCAAATCTTTTATTAAAAGATTTCAAAATAGTGAATCCAATTATTTTATTTTTCCTTTATTGAATGATTAACTTTTTAAATCCCTTTAGGATTTATCTTGATCAAAATAGGTTTGAAGATTCCTATTTGAATTTCAAAAGTTTCTTCTCTCTCTGAAATTCACAAAGTTTTATTTTATTCATTTATTTTTTTCACATTACAAGATTTGGAAAATGTTGGGATGTGACACCCCAAGAACCAACAGACCCCCAATGAGCCGTCCAACCTATCCCAACCGTGGAAACCCTAGACCCGGAGGAAATCACAACAACCCGGCAACTGTAGCAATTTCACCCGTGCCCCACCCAAGTTCAACACCAACAATGCTACCGCCAACCCCAACCTTGGAGGATGGAAGCAATGTTGTGCATGTGACCAAGGACAAGTCACAAGTGACCTGTTATATTTGTGGAAATAAAGGCCACTATTCCAACAGTGCCCCAACAAGAATAATGCTACAGCCCCAACGCCAATGTCCCAGCTCGGCGGCCGTCGTGTCACCGGGGAGAAGTTTTGCCCCAGGGAATTCACTCAACCGCAATGGCCGTCTTTTTCTCATGCATGCTGAAGAAGCTCAGGAAGCGCAAGACGTCGTGCTGGGTATGTTTTCTGTTAATTCAGTACTTGCAAGAGTGTTGTTTGATTCTGGTGCATCGCATTCATTTGTCACCGAAGAATTTGCCTACACTAGTAAAATTCAACCAACCAAACTGAAGCATGTGATGATTGTACAAATTCTCGGATCAACCCCCAAGGCTAGGCAAATTTGCAAGGCCGTCCCTATCCGAATCCATGGCATAGATTTTTATGCTAACCTAATAGTACTCGGAACTAAAGGTTTGGAAGTAGTACTAGGAATGGATTGGATGTCCAAAAATAAATGATTGATTGACTGTGCCAAGAAAGCCATCACCATGACCAGTACCACCGGAATATCAGTCGAGCATATATCTGAAACCTAACCTCGCCAATTCAAGTGTAACAAGAGTATAGCCCAACCTACCATTGACCAAGTTCGGATAGTCTGCGAATACCCCGATGTATTTCCAGATGTTTTGCCCGGTATGCCCCGAGATCGGGATATCGAGTTTATCATCGAACTAATCCTCGGAACAGGACCCATAGCCCAGAGACCCTATAGTATGAACCCGTCAGAACTATAAGAACTGAAGAAGCAACTGGATTCCATGTTGGAAATCGGATTGATTCAACCAAGTGCGTCCCCATGGAGATCACCTGTCCTGTTTGTGGACAAGAGGGATGGAGGTAACCGTTTGTGTACGGATTATCGGAAGTTGAATGATGTCACCATCAAGAACAAGTACCCCTTTCCTAAGATAGAAGATTTGTTTGATCAGTTGACCGGTGCCCAAGTGTTTTCTAAGATTGATCTTAGGACTGGCTATCATCAACTCAAAATTCGTGCAGAGGATATCCCAAAGACTGCCTTTACCACCAGATATGGATTGTATGAGTATACAGTCATGTCTTTTGGATTAACCAATACCCCCGCTTATTTCATGAACCTCATGAATAAGATTTTTATGGACTTCCTGGATAAGTTTGTCATTGTTTTCATCGATGACATTCTGATTTATTCCAAATCAGAAGAAGAACATGAGCTACACCTAAGGACCATTCTTGGAACCCTTAAAGAGCATCAGTTGTATGCAAAGTTTAGCAAATGTGAATTCTGGTTACAGGAAGTAGGATTCCTTGGTCACATTGTATCAGCCGGAGGAATTGCCATTGACCCTGCCAAAGTGAAAGATGTAGAAGATTGGAAGCCCCAACCACTCAAACCCAAGTTCGTGCTTTTCTCGGATTGGCGGGATATTACCGCAAATTCGTAGAAGGATTCTCTAGTATCGCCCGGCCCATGACCCAATTGCTGAAGAAGGACAAGAAGTTTGAATGGACCGACAAATGTGAAGCGAGTTTTCAAGAACTCAAAAGGAGATTGATTTCAGCCCCAATCTTGATCATGCCGGATATCACGAAGCCCTTCGATGTGTATTGTGACGCATCCAAGATTGGTCTCGGATGTGTGCTAATGCAAAAAGGCAAAGTTATATCTTATCTATCGCGACAATTGAAGCAACATGAGAAAAACTATCCAACCCATGACCTCGAACTCGCAGCCGTAGTTCTAGCCCTAAAGACATGGAGACATTACCTGATGGGAAACCGTTGTGAGATTTATTCGGATCACAAGAGCCTAAAGTATATATTCACTCAGAAGGAGCTGAATATGAGGCAGAGAAGATGGATTGAGCTAATCAAGGATTACGACCTAGACATTCACTATCACCCTGGTAAAGCCAACGTGGTAGCCGATGCCCTTAGCAGATTACCGTGCCGCTTGAACTCCATGATTTTGAAGGAGCAACCAAGTTTGCACAAAGAGATGGAAGATTTTCGAATAGAATTAGTAAGTGAAGGATTTTTGGCTAGCATAGAACTTCAGCCCACTTTGATCAGTCAGATTAAAGAGGCGCAGAAAGGAAATGCTAGTATCGGCGGAATCAAGCGTCGTATCGGTACAGGCAAAGTACCCGGATTCACCGAGGACGAAGAAGGAGTTTTGTGGTACAAAGGACGCCTTCTTGTACCATCAGATTCTGAGTTAAAAGAAGTTATCTTGAAGGAGGCTCATGATACTCTTTATTCTATCCATCCCGGAGAAACTAAGATGTATCAAGATTTGAAAGAGCAATTTTGGTGGCATAAGATGAAGAGAGAAATCGGAAGCTATATCGCCAAGTGTGATATATGTCAGCGAGTCAAGGCCGGACATCAAAGACCCGCTGGATTGTTGCAACCTTTGCAAATTCCGGAATGGAAATGGGATTCTGTAGGAATGGACTTTATCACTGGACTACCTACTTCTAGTAGGGGAAATGACTCTATTTGGGTCATAGTGGACAGATTGTCAAAAGTCGCCCATTTCTTGCCCGTATAAACCACCTATCAGAGTTCAAAGCTAGCAGAGTTGTACATCGCTAGAATCGTTAGTTTGCATGGAGTCCCGAAGAACATAGTATCGGATCGAGGAACTCAGTTTACCTCGAGATTCTGGAAGAAAGTCCAAGAAGGTTTAGGAACCCGCCTAGATTTCAGTACCGTGTATCACCCTCAGACCGATGGACAAACGGAGCGAGTAAACCAAATACTCGAAGATATGCTAAGAGCATGTGTTATAGAATATGGATCCAAATGGGAAGACTGTCTACCGTTTGCAAAATTTTCATACAACAACAGTTATCAAGCCAGTTTGCAAATGGCCCCATTTGAATTCATGTACGGGAGAAAGTTCCGCACCCCTTTGAACTGGTCGGAAGTAGGAGAGAGTCAGATTTTCGGACCCGACATCCTACGAGAAGCAGAAGAGAAGGTTCACAAGATTCGTGAGCACCTCAAGACAGCCCAATCCCGACAGAAGAGTTACGCCAACAAGAGACGTCGAGACCTCGCCTTCAACATAGGAGATTTTGTTTATCTGAAAGTGTCGCCATTGAAGGGAATGCAGCGTTTCCAACTCAAAGGAAACTTAGCCCCCAGATATATCGGACCTTTCAAAATTCTAAACCGTCGAGGAGAAGTATCGTATCAACTGGAGCTACTAGAGGAGATGTCAGCTGTGCACAATGTGTTCCATATCTCGTTACTTCGCAAGTGTCTCGAAGTCCCCGAGAAGACCGAAGTGTTCAAGAATATCGATCACCGGACCATAGAGATCAACGATGACCTAACCTATCCCGAAGTACCCATCCGTATATTGGAAGAAGCCTTTCGAACTACCAGAACCCGAAGCATCAAGTTTCTCAAGATTCAGTGGAGCAACCACACAGAAGACGAAGCTACCTGGGAACGCGAAGATCACATCAGGACGGAGTTTCCCGATCTCTTCAAATCCTAGGTAATCTTTTTGTCTTTTTCCAAATCTCGGGACGAGATTTTGTTTAAGGGGGGAAGGTTTGTAACATCCCAAAAATACCAAACTTAGATCATCAAACACTAATCATCAAGATTAGGGTTAACAAAAACTTTTCTAAATAAACTCATGAATGCATGTATATGTGTATGCATGGATTTTGAAATTCTTTAAAAACCACCTTGTTTGTGTGATCCATTGCTTGTAAAAGGTTTCTTAGGTGAAATGAACATCATCTAAAACATTTCCCACACTTTTCCTAAAGACAAGTAAATCAAAACAAATATATTAAGTGAATGGTCATTTTGACCAATTTAACTCCCATGCCTACTTTGGCTGTCTCAAACTTTCAAAACCTAACAGAAACTTTTCTGGATCTTTGCAACCCTTGAATGTACTCATAACAGAGTATCAATGCCCACTTTGTGATCATCCAGAAACTTTCAAATGCATAGTTTAAATGACAATTCAAAATTGAATCTTCTTCATATGGGAAGATCCCACTTTTTCAAAACCCACCCAAACAAGCTCAACTTTCAAAACCCAAGCATCTGCAGACTCACCAGCACCAATCTAGCAAACCCACCAAAATTCATTTCAAAATTCAAAACTTGATTTCATGCGGCCATTTCATCAAACAGGTTGCAGACACAAATCAAACAAAACAACAAACATTATAGTGTGCAGTGACTCTTGCCTAACTTGTTCCCTAGTTAGCTCACACACAACTCAGTAGATCATCTAGAAAGATTAGCCCAACACTAGCACCCCTGTGAGCTTGCCATTGTCATTAATGGTGAACAGCCGAGCACCCCAATGTCACCCCATTGTGGACAACAGGCTAGAGGAAGAACTAGTCGTGCCAACCTTGTCTGGGAGGCAGCCCACCATCCACCGCCACTCCCTGTCCCAGCCGCGAGCGTTGCCAAGCCCTGGACCACGCGCACAAGCCGCGCCCAGACCATGCCGAGCGTGTGCTATAGCGCCACCCCCGACCAGTGTCCACAGACCGCGCGCCGCCCTCACCGCGTGCACACATGATCACCACCAACCCAGGACACCGCCAGACATCCCCGTTTGCCGCCCCGTGCCATACAGCCACCGCCCGCCGTCGAAGACGACGCCTCTGCCGCGCAGAGCACTGGCCATTCTAGACCAAACAACACCGCCCCATGCCTCGCGACCATGTCGTTGAGCATCGCCAGGAGACACCGCACCGTCCCCTACCCTTGCCCATGCCATTGGCGCTTTACGCCGCCTCTAACGAGCTCATTGCCATCGGTCCCCTCGCTCGACTATAAATAGAGGCCACCCCGCACGATTTCTTCACACCATCTCACTCCCTCTCCTCACTGGCCGTGCCACACCGAGCAAAGCGAGCACCACCTCGCCGAATTTCACCCGCCGCCTCTGGAGAAGAAGGGAGCCAGCGATTGGAGCCGCCCCAGGAGAAGCCACCGGTACCAGGAGGTTCGCCGTCGTCGACTTCGTCGTTCGCCCGCCTCGCCGACCCTTGCTCGTACCCCGGTGAGCCCCCAGCACCCCCCACTGGCCTCGCTAGGTTTCGTTCTCGCCCGAGCTGTCTAGCGTCGACGATGACCCCCAGCCGTTGGATTAGAACTAGATCGAATGATCCACGTTGCCCCATACCGCTTAGCCCAGCCCCGTGTCACTGACTAGTGGGGACACCCACTTAAGCAGCCCGCGGGGGCACTGCGCTTAGCAGGCCGGCCCGTTAGAATTTCCCGCGCAGCCCAGCAATTCAAATTAAACCTTTTCTTTTTAAATTCAAACACACTTATGTACCCAACTTAAAAAATCAACCCAGATCGATTCAGTGCACCAATTTGAATGAAACCAATTTTGTTGGAAAGGTATATGAATGCTTAATCCAAGCCCGTTGGATTCAAGTCATTTGGATCTCTAGATCACCCATAGTAAAAATAACAAGGCAGAAGCTTTTCTGCATTCAAACATTTTTCAAATTTAAACCATAAAAGCTTTTGAGTTGATTCCAACTCTCAAAAATCACCTTTAACCATACCTTTCAGAATATATAAAAATATATAGGTTTACTTGAAGAAATTATGTTCAAGTAATAAAAGAATGCTTCATAAGCATTTCTAGCCACTTTAATTAATTAAAATAAAAGGGTAAAACCTTTTTAAATTGTGACACCACTTTAAATCACATTCCCATGGACTACAATATGTGGTGATGACATGTGTCAACATGATCCCATATTTGGTTTGGAGAATATTAAATCTTAAGTAGTTTTTCAATGAGTAGAAATTACTTTTCTAAAAATAAAAAGATTTAAACCAAGCCTTAACCTTGTAATGTTAGAGATGATGCTAGATCATCTATAGGACCCTTAATGTGATGATTGCAAGTAGTTAAGTATTGTTTGGTGATTGTGTACCTCGTATTTATTCATAGACGCTAGTACCGACCAAGGATACGAGGAGGAAGGAGGATACTACGAAGAAGAAGCCGAGGAGAACTTCAACCACTGCTCTGCACAAGGCAAGCCTTACTAAACAAGTTGACCTATGCAAGCTAACACTTGCACTTTAGCAAGCTAGTAACTATGCAAGCTTATATTGACACTGATACAAGCCTAATACTACTAGTGAATGTGCAAGCTAACCCTTGCCAGATACCCTACTGTTGCCACAAACCCATACTTGTGATATGACTACTATATGCCTTAAGCATATGTGATCATAACCACTTGATAAACCAAATCCTAGTTTTATGTGCAAGCTTCTTACTTTATTTCTTTATCAAAGCTTACTTAGAGTCTACCTAAGAGTTTGGTCGATACTAGACAGTTCTGTTGAAGGTTGCATAAAGAGCATAAAATTTGGCCTAAGCTAGAAACCTTGATATCAGCCTAAGATATAAGGTTGGACTTGGTGAAACTCCACTAGTTACCACCCCTCATTAGTACTACCCCCACCTTAGATGCTAGTGCTAAGCATAAAACTTGATCAACTTTTAGGTGGGAATACTTGGTGGAAAAATGGTTATGAAAACCTTGGAATGATGGATCATTCTATTGAAATGTTTTGGACATGTGTTTCCAAACACTTGATGATTTTGGTGATGAAAATGTTGAGGCATGAGCCTTAGCCCTTTATAAAACTGATGGTTGTCTGGATGCGATACCATTCCAATTTTAGCGTCTGACCACAATACCGAATATTGGGTAGGGCTTGACTGGAAACTTATATTCCTTAGTATTAGTTCCCTCACGGCCAAGGTCTGAGCTGAGGCTACCTTGTGAAGATTGTCCACCTGTGCAGTACCCAAGATGACAGTGGTCATGGTTGGGAGGCCAGACTCACAGGAGAGGTGCTTATACTAGGGCATGTAATCGAAAGGTTAGGATTGATTATCCGCATACTGAGTATGGGAATTCAGGATTTGTTCCTGACGGATGTATCGAATGTTGTGGTGAAAGTGTACAATCTCTGCAGAGTGTCAAACTATTCGAATAGCCGCGTCCGCGGTTATGGACGGTTGGAGTGGCCATACTGTTCCCCCGTCAGACTTTTCAAAATGACTTGTGAAATGAATTGAGACTTTGACTTGACCACAACAGAGTTGTGACCTGAATTACAAGATCCCACTTAGGAGTTATAAAATTGTGACTAGCTTTGGAACTGAGTAGAGATAAATCTGGCTTTTGCAAAATAACCTTAGAGCCTAGTGTCCCATTATCCAAAAACCCCTTTACCTGTTAGTACTAGTTTGCGAGTACTTAAAGAGTACTCATGACTTTGTCCCTGGCTATTCCCATGTCCAGACTATGAAGAGGAGTACCTGGAAGATGGACCCCAGGAAGGTTACGACAACTAGGATCATCTCCCATCGTCAGCATTGCCTGTGACCCCGAAGATGGAGCTTCGCCTACGCTACCGTTATTATTACGTATTTCGCTGCTTGATGTTGTATTAAGAACTGGATCATGAGATCCCTATTTGTGTAAGAACTTATGTATCGTTGTAATGGATGAAGTACTATATTATCCAATTCTGTTATGTCTCGCAAAAATGGTAATCCTGGGATTGCGATGTATGGCATAACAGGCATCTAGGATTGAAAAATCCGGGTGTTGACATTTTGCCTTGGCGCGATCTGTATCTTTGCCAACGTCGACGAGCAGCCGCACCCGACGCGTTCGCGAACTCCGGCGATAGAATCACTTAACGAAACGGTACGTTAGATCTGAGCCGTTCGCGATCACTTAAATCCAATGATCTGCCTCGACCGATCCGTGCGAATCGGTACGCGCCAATAGGGTAGCGCCGCGTGGCAGTGAGTTAGATTTAAAATAGATTTTGAATCAGATTTTAGTTCAAATTTGTTTTGTTTGTAACTTTTGATTCCCACATTAGATTTTGGCAAATTTTATACCGTTGGAATCAGGAAGACAAGCCCTTTCTAAATATGCAATGTGTTTAATGTTTAGCTTCTGTTAAAATGGTTTCTTTTGCAAAAACATGTGTAGGGCTTATTTAGTTATATGAATTGTTTAGGAATTGTTTTAGTGTTAAATAAAATTTGGTTTGGCAAAGTTTTGACTTGTTTAGAATTCAGTACTATGCACTTGCTTGGTTGAGTTTTAAAAAAATCATTCCTTAGCATCTTGCATGCATGCATATATATTTTTGATTGTACATATCTTGTATGTGATTGTGGCTATATTCTATGTGTAGATTTTGGTGCTAGTGATTGTGATTGTGAAGAGTGCTACTCTCCCAACTACCAAGGCAAGTGGTACTTCATGAATATTTCTATCCCTATATTTTTATACAAGCATTAGAAATATTTTGCTAAGTCTTGCATGTTACTATTTTTGCCAAATGCCATGTTGGGAAATCCTAAGTAGTTGTAGAATTGCTAGGAAATTTCTAAGTTAAGTTACTATCTATGCCATGCTTAGCCTAGCTAGTAGCAAACAAGGGTTGGTGAAATATACATGCTATGATGAAAATATTTCTAAGTCTTTGGACTTATGTTTTTATTAATAAAACAACTAAGTCAATGAATCACCTGGGTGGAATGGGACTTGATTGGTGGTTTTGGTTGAGTGGTTACACAAGGCCCATGGCTATGGTTTACCTTGTGTATGTCACTTGTGGAAAGCCACCCAGGAACAAAGGGATTTTAGAGGCCAAGTGTTGAGAAGCTTCTAGTGCAGCCACTTGGTAATCTGGGCTCTGCCTGGATCACATAGGTTGCTAGAACTTAGTCATTTGGACAGTTGGCGGTAGTGGGATGATAGGTTGGAACGCGTCCATTTGGTCTAAGGGAAGGCTTCTGAAAGGTCCTGTCTTGGTGAAACCATGTCTGGTGGGGAAAGTGCACAACCTCTGCAGATGGAAAAATCTAAGTACTTTGCCATGTCCATGGCAATGGACAACTTGAGCATCAAAGCATGGAAGCTATCAAGAATCTCATCATTACAACTTCTAAGTAAAAACTTGTGGGTGAACAAGGGTGAAGGACCTCAATGTCTATTGATGGCTCCTTGGGAAAAGTTTTGACAAAGAAAAACTTAGTGTTTTCAACTAATAGGAAAAACCTATTTTGAGCAAAGCAAGCCAAGCTACACTTAGACAAATTGCATATAGTAATATAGTCCACCTAAATTTTACTAAGGTATCACTTGCCAATACTATTCCAAAGTATTGACCCACTGTGGTTGTAACTTGTGATGTTGCAGGTTACTCTGATGAGGATTAGGTGTCATGAGTCTACACTCAACATGTTTGCCTGTGGCACATGAAGATGGAGACTTATATTTATTTACCTATTCAAACTCTTGTAATAGGCCTGTGGCCTTTGAGTTGTAAATACTATGTTTATCTCTGGAATGGATGTAATAAATGACCTTTGTATCTGTGTACTTCATCTTAAACTGTGGATGCTAGCATTGATCCAGGGACTAGCATTGCAATCACAGGGATCCTTTTCCTTTACAAAGGAGGGATCTTACAGATGGTATCAGAGCACTGTGTTGCCTGTAGGATTATGACCCTAGGATTGGAAACCACTAAGGAAAAAAAACTCCACTTCTACACTTGTCTATTCTTCTCGTAAACTTTTCTAATCTTCTCTCTCATCTCTATTTGTAGATGAACTCCATCAACGAAGTCGTGAGGAAAGGACCACTCATGACAATGACTTTGGAGTGTGAGACAGAATTCCCCAAGGCTCTCAAGGACCTCATGGTTGCATTAGAGATACAAGGTGCAGCTGTGTACAAAGGTTTTCCAGTGATGGATGAAGGAGTGGAATACTGGTGGGTGCAACTTCACTTGTATAAAAACAAGGAATACAACCATCAGGAAGAAGGATTATGCATGTTCACCAATTCATTGGTGCACCCTACATTCTTTGAATCAGCAAGGGATGCAGCTTGGAAGACCATCAAAGAACTTGGTGATAGAGTCAAGTGCAGAATGCTCAACCTCCAAAATCATTTAAGGAAAGAGAAGGAACATACCCAAGAGTTGGAAGCTACCAACCAAACCTTAAGAGGAGACATTATAGACTTAGTGATGGAATCATGTGAGCAAGATAGGCTGATTGCTTCTAGAAACATTGTGTTAGCCAACAGATCCAGTGAGATAGGATTGTAAACGTACTTCGTTAGTTGGACCACCACCTATCACCCTATTTTCCAAAATGTTGCTTTAAAATAAGATTGAACCTTGGTTAATGTAATGGTTTAATGTATGCATGACTTGTGTGTTTTGCTTTCCAAGGATATGTATGTGATGTTTTGTCTTTTGTTTTATCTTGAATTGTGTTGTTCTAACTTTTCTATCTTATAAATAGATGCCTATTACCATCAGCACTGTTGAGGAGTTCCAGGTTACCCGCTTTGGTCCTCGTATCGTTGAGCTTACTACTTTGCTCAATCTCCCTCTTCCCACCATCATGGTGCATCCCCTCACCAAGTTTGAGAGGAAGGACCTCTGGGGCTTCAAGGTCAACCAGCCCGGACGCCAGACGGAGCCTACCACGGAGGCCATTGTCTTCAAGCTCATGCACGATGACAGGGAGAGAGGCCTTGAGGTAGTTATGCAGGACCTGATAGGACGTCTGCTAGGGCGACACTCCCGACAGGTTAGAGGTACCCACTTCCACGTCTTCGGAAGACGCGATGAGGATGGAGAGTCCATCGACTTCGAGGACGATTCGAGGGACGCAGCAGAGCCGATACGCCTGCATTCTCCGGGACTTAGAGTCTCTCATTAGGCACGTGGACACGGACAGGACCAATGTCATGCTCAGCAATGACGAGCTCCAGGTGCAGCTTCGCGAGAAGGACAAGCTCTTCGCGCAGCAGGACGAGATAGTCAAGGAAATGGAGGCAAAGTTCGAGACCCAGGACAGGAAGTTCAAGAGTCAGGAGAAGTGTGTCTAGGATAGGAACAAGAAGATCCGGGACATGACTGAAGAACTGCAGTCCAAGGACTTCGAGCTAGAGCAGCAGTAGACGGTGATTGAGAGGCTTCGTTCCCAGAAGAGGGCTCTCAAGGCCAAGATAGAGACCTTGACCACTAGCATCGAGGAGAACAAGACCGCGATGGAGAACGCAGGTCTTACCTTTGTCGAGGAGGAGATTGATGCCGAGGAGTAGATTGACTACTCGCTTATCTTTTATTATCGTACTTGTTATTTGAGAACTTGTTATTGGACCATCCGACATGTGGATGGCTTGCTACTTGTGTGTTTTACTGTGTGAACTTGTTATATTGTTGTTGAACTTTTATCTTTGTGTTGCATTCTTGTGTTTGCTTATGTGATGTAATGTGCATGAAAGCATCTATGGGTATCTCATTCTTATCTCTATTTGAACAAACCACAGATGCCTCCCCGTCGTGCAAACCCCAACCCCAACAACAACAACAACAACAACAACAACATCACTCCAGAAATGCAACAAATGATGACTGCTCAAACTCAGCTAATGCAGATGATGACGATGTTCATCCAGAACCAAAACAACAACAACAACAACAATAACAACAACAATAACAACAATAACAACAACAACAACAACAACAACAACAACCCACCGGGTTTTGATATGCTCACCAGGTTCTTGAGATTGAGGCCAGCTAAGTTCTCAGGGACGACTGATCCCATGGTGGCCAATGATTGGCTACGCTCAGTAAACAAGGACTTGGTAACCGTGGGTTGTACGGATGCTGAAAAAGTTAGATTTGCAGCACATCTGCTGGAAGGGCCAGCCGCCACTTGGTGGGACAACTTCCAGATCACCACTCCCATAGATGAAGTGACATGGGCTATCTTTGAGGATGGCTTTCGCACTGCTCATATCTCATCAGGAGTGATGAGTCTGAAAAAGAAAGAGTTCCACAATCTGAGCGGCGCCACCGCAGAATATTTGAATATTGAGGAGTTCAACAATCTGGCGCGTTATGCACCGGATGAAGTTGACATTGATGCCAAGAGAAAGGAAAAATTTCCTGAAGGCTTGAATGATGAGCTGAATCTGCAATTGGCTGTGGCCTATGTTCCCATTTATTAGTCGCTCTATGACAAGGCTGCTATTTTGGAGAACAAAATAAAGCAAGTTGAGAGTAGAAAGAGAAAGCACTCCGACAAACACAGCTCAGGATCGTCCCACAAACGATCTCATTATGATGACAGCGGAAGCTCAGGATCCCACAAGCATGGGAAATTCAACAAGCACCACAACCACAACCGTCATGACAACAAGCATCATCGCAGTCATGACAACGACAAGTACAAGAACCACAAGAGTGGACATAAGAGCCACCATAGTGGTAATGGTAGTGGAAGTGGAAGTCAGCCTGTTAAGAGAGACATCAGTCATGTTGAATGCTTCAAATGCAAGAAGATGGGGCATTATGCAAATGACTGCCCCGAAAAGAAAGTTGAAGGACCTAACAAGCCCAACCCTTTTCAGAAGGGACAGGTAAACCACATCAATGTGGAGGAGGTCTATGAGGAGCCTGATGCTGTTGCTGGTAAGTTCAGTCTCAATTCTATTCCAGCATTTGTACTCTTTGATACTGGTGCATCTCATTCATTCATATCAAGAGCATTTGTTGAAAGAAATGAACTACCGGTAGAAACTATTGGGTGTCATATAAAAGTAAGTTCTCCTGGTGGAGAAATGATAGTGAATTCAGGATGTCACGATCTAGTCATAGAGTTTGGGGAGTATAAGTTTCCCGTTAACTTGATAATTCTGAACTCCCAAGGATTGGATGTCATTCTGGGAATGGACTGGATGACTAAGTACAAAGGAGTGATAGATTGTGCCAACCATACTGTCTCACTCACAACTCCAGAAAATAAAAGGATCAGATTCAAGACCAACTTTGAAGCAAATAGGAGTATGCTTAATTCTCTTAAGGGGGTTAGCATGGACAGTGTGCCAATTGTGAGTGAGTATCCGGATGTGTTTCTGGAAGAATTGTCGGGAATTCCACCAGATAGAGATGTGGAGTTTCTGATAGATTTGGTACCAGGGTCTGGACCAATAGCAAAGAGACCTTATAAAATGTCAGTTGATGAACTGAAAGAACTCAAGAAACAGCTTGGAGAAACGATTGCGAGAAAAGGATTTATTCAACCAAGTTCTTCATCTTGAGCCCAGTTTTGTTCGTGGAGAAGAAAGATAGAAGTCAAAGGTTATGCATAGATTACCGCTCACTCAACGAGGTAACTATCAAGAACAAATATCCTTTGCCTAGAATCAATGACTTGTTTGATCAGCTAGAAGGAGCATGTGTGTTCACAAAGATTGATCTCCGGTCAGGCTAATTTCAACTCAAGATAAGAGAACAAGACATACCTAAAACAGCATTCACTACAAGGTATGGATTGTATGAGTATACCGTAATGCCTTTGGCTTGACAAATGCTCCAGCGTACTTCATGAATATGATGAACAAGGTGTTCATGGAATTCCTCGACAAGTTTGTTGTCGTTTTCATCAACGACATCTTAGTCTACTCCAAGATCAAAGAAGAGCATGAAGGACATTTGCGTTTGATACTTGAGAAGTTAAGAGAGCATAAACTTTATGCCAAATTCAGCAAGTGTGAGTTCTGGTTGGAGGAAGTTGGTTTTCTTGGTCATGTTATGACGAAGGATGGTGTAGCAGTTGATCCTGCTAAGGTTTCAGCTGTGACTGAATGGGAATCTCCCAAGTCCGTGAAAGAAGTTCGTAGTTTCCTTGGCTTAGCAGGTTACTACAGAAGGTTCACTGAGAATTTCTCTAAGATAGCTAAGCCCATGACTGAATTGTTAAAGAAAGACAAGAAGTTTGCTTGGTCTGAAGGTTGTGAACTCAGCTTTCAGGAATTGAAGAAGAGACTTGTGACAGCACCAGTCTTGTATGCAGATTTGGAAAAAGATTTCCAAGTATATTGTGATGCATCTCATCAAGGTTTGGGTGCAGTACTTATGCAAGACGGTAAAGTTGTGGCTTATGCCTCGAGACAACTCAAAACTCATGAAGTAAACTATCCTACTCATGATTTAGAGTTAGCCTCTGTTGTCCATGCACTCAAAACATGGAGGCACTATCTTTTGGGAAAGCGTTGTGAAGTGTTCACAGATCACAAAAGTTTGAAGTATATCTTCACCCAGAAGGAAATTAATATGAGACAAAGAAGGTGGCTAGAACTCATCAAAGACTATGACTTAAGTTTGCAATACCACCCCGGTAAAGCAAATGTTGTAGCAGATGCTCTAAGTCGTAAGGTATTTGTGAATGGCCTTACCAAAGGAGAATTGCCAGATGATCTGTGTACCCAATTTAGGAAACTCAGATTAGAGATTGTGCCTGAAGGACATCTCATGTCTTTGGATGTTCAACCCACTTTGTTGGACAAGATCAGAGAAGCCTAGAAGATTGATAAGGAAATCGAAGAGATTAAAGAAAAGATTGGCAAAGGAAAAGCCAAAGAATTCCATGAAGACGAATAGGGTACTTTATGGCATGGGAAACGTATTTGTGTTCCACAAGACCCGGAGTTGCGGAAACTGATTTTGCAGGAAGCACACAACTCTCTGTATTCTATTCATCCGGGTAACACCAAAATGTACATGGACATGAAAGAAAGATTTTGGTGGAATAATCCCAAGAAGGACATCGCCGAACATATTGCTTTGTGTGATGTGTGTAGTAGAGTGAAAGCGGAGCATCAGAAACCAGCATGTTTGCTTCAACCACTACCTATTCCTGATTGGAAGTGGGACAAGATTGGTATGGATTTCATTACCGGATTACCAAGGACCCGGTCAGGATACGATTCTATTTGGGTAGTAGTGGATCGCCTAACTAAAGTGGCTCATTTCATACCCGTGAAGACAACCTATACAAGTGCTAAGTTAGCCAAAATATACATGAGTAGAATTGTATGTCTACATGGAGTGCCCAAGAGTATTGTGTCTGATAGGGGAACTCAATTCACTTCCCATTTTTTGAGACAGTTGCATGAGTCATTGGAAACGAGGTTGGAATTCAGTACTGCTTTTCATCCTCAAACTGATGGACAAACAGAAAGGACTAATCAGATTCTGGAAGACATGTTGAGGGCATGTGCCCTAGACTACGGAGCCAGTTGGGATGAAAGTCTGCCTTACGCAGAATTTTCTTATAACAACAGCTATCAAGCCAGCATTGAGATGGCACAGTTTGAGTTTCTCTACGGAAGAAAGTGTACCACCCCATTGTTATGGAATGGTGTGGGAGAAAGAAGTTTATTTGGGCCAGATCTTATCAAAGAAGCCGAAGAGAAGGTCAAGTTGGTTAAGGACAAGTTGAAGATAGCACAGTCCCGACAGAAAAGCTACGCAGATCCTAAGCGTAGAGAAGTCACCTACGAAGTCGGTGATAGAGCTTATCTTAGAGTGTCACCACTTCGTGGAGTGAAAAGGTTCGGAGTCAAAGGAAAATTGGCACCAAGATATGTTGGGCCATTCAAGATTCTGAGTCACAAAGGAGAAGTTGCCTATGAAATTGAACTGCCAGAATCTCTGTCAGCTGTCCATAATGTGTTTCATGTGAGTCAGCTTAAGAAATGTCATCCAGAAATTGAAGAAACTTCTTTGAAGGATACTATACCTTTGGAGGAGGTTCAACTGGAAAGTGATCTCACTTATGAAGAGAAACCTATCAAAATTCTTAAGACTGCAGAAAGAGTCACAAGGACTAAGACTATCAAGTTCTACAAAGTGCAGTGGAATCATCATTCCGAAGAGGAAGCAACATGGGAAAGATAAGATGATCTTCGGAAAGACCACCCTCACCTATTTTCTAGCCAATCTGAATCTCGAGGGCGAGATTCACCTTAAGGGGGTTAGATTTGTAACATCCCTAAAAATCATGATTTCAAAGTTTGCATATCATTCATGCATGCATATAGTTTTGAGATCAATTTCAAACCAAATTCAAGAAAACAGAAGCACATAGTGCTAACATTTTATGTGAGCAAACTTAAATCAAATGGCCATCCCCATTTGAGAGCTTAAGTGTTTTAAACCATGTTTGTTTGCTTCCTTGTTGATTGGATTGAGTGTGGAATTTGAACAAAATTATACAAAATAAAAATGGTTCAAAACCATTTCCAAAACATTTTCAAATTAAGTGCTATAGCACTGTTTATTTTGTTTATTCAAAAGGACCAAGCTTGAACAGAGAGACCACATGCTTTTATGCCTTGAAATGTGAATGTTGCACCCTACAAAATCCTGGAAAAAGTTTGAATTCAAAAGCTTTTGAAATCATTTGAAAAATCAATCCAGAAAATCAAAACAGAAAAAGAAAAAGAGAAAGGAAATAGAAAAGGGTCGGCGCTACTATTCTGGCCCAACAGTGAAACCAGCCGAGCTAGCCCACCCGGGTCCCTTCTCTCTCTCTCTCTCCTTGAAGCACCCATGAGTCGCCGACGCCAGACCCCACCTCCCTGTTTATTTCACGACAAGTGGACCGTGACCCGTCGTCGTCTTCGTCAATCACGCTTGCCGCTGCGCCATATCGCCGTTACTTGATCAACGCCACGTTGATTCCCATTGATTCCGCGAGTAACTCCACGCCCATCTCCGGCTATAAGAACCTCTTCCCCTCGCGGTCATTTTCCCCCACACTGCACACCCTTCTCGCCACCAGTCGCCAAGATTCGCTCTTGCCGCCGCCATGTAACCTGCTCCGGCGACCAATTCTGGTAAACCTCGTGCGCCCCTTCCTCTCTGGTTCATACGAGCAACTTTGCAACTTCCTTGCGCACCTCCTGATCCCCTTTGCCCGTCTGTTTGTGATCCAGAGCTTCGACTTCGACGAGCATTGAGAGCACCCGACGCCGTCTCCAACTCCGGCGAACCTTTCTGGTTAGTTCTGACCGCGCCTTGTCCTCTCTTTGACACTCACATGACCAGCATCACTCCGCACATCTAACGCACTGCTTATTTTGCCTTGGTGCGATCTGTATCTTCGCCAACGTCGACGAGCAGCCGCACCCGACGCGTTCGCGAACTCCGGCGAGGAATCTCCGATGACCCCGTGCGCCCCTTGCAAAGCCACCGCCACGTTGAGCTTCACCTCGTCACGGCGGTTCTGGTAAGCATCCTCTTTTCCCCTCGGGCGACCTAGAACGCTGGCACCGCCACTGGCAGAGCGCTCCGCCGCTCGCCGTCGCCGCGCGCCACCAGACCTTGGTCGTTTGATCAAGAGCCGTTGGATCTAGATCCAACGCGTGCGATAGAATCACTTGACGAAACGGTATGTTAGATCTGAGCCGTACGCGATCACTTAAATCCAACGATCTGCATCGACCGATCCGTGCGAATCGGTACGCGCCAATAGGGTAGCGCCGCGTGGCAGTGAGTTAGATTTAAAATAGATTTTGAATCAGATTTTAGTTCAAATTTGTTTTGTTTGTAACTTTTGATTCCCACATTAGATTTTGGCAAATTTTATACCGTTGGAATCAGGAAGACAAGCCCTTTCTAAATATGCAATGTGTTTAATGTTTAGCTTCTGTTAAAATGGTTTCTTTTGCAAAAACATGTGTAGGGCTTATTTAGTTATATGAATTGTTTAGGAATTGTTTTAGTGTTAAATAAAATTTGGTTTGGCAAAGTTTTGACTTGTTTAGAATTCAGTACTATGCACTTGCTTGGTTGAATTTTAAAAAAATCATTCCTTAGCATCTTGCATGCATGCATATATATTTTTGATTGTACATATCTTGTATGTGATTGTGGCTATATTCTATGTGTAGATTTTGGTGCTAGTGATTGTGATTGTGACTCTCCCAACTACCAAGGCAAGTGGTACTTCATGAATATTTCTATCCCTATATTTGTATACAAGCATTAGAAATATTTTGCTAAGTCTTGCATGTTACTATTTTTTGCCAAATGCCATGTTGGGAAATCCTAAGTAGTTGTAGAATTGCTAGGAAATTTCTAAGTTAAGTTACTATCTATGCCATGCTTAGCCTAGCTAGTAGCAAACAAGGGTTGGTGAAATATACATGCTATGATGAAAATATTTCTAAGTCTTTGGACTTATGTTTTTCTTAATAAAACAACTAAGTCAATGAATCACCTGGCTGGAATGGGACTTGATTGGTGGTTTTGGTTGAGTGGTTACACAAGGCCCATGGCTATGGTTTACCTTGTGTATCTCACTTGTGGAAAGCCACCCAGGAACAAAGGGATTTTAGAGGCCAAGTGTTGAGAAGCTTCTAGTGCAGCCACTTGGTAATATGGGCTCTGCCTGGATCACATAGGTTGCTAGAACTTAGTCATTTGGACAGTTGGTGGTAGTGGGATGATAGGTTGGAACGCGTACATTTGGTCTAAGGGAAGGCTTCTGAAAGGTCCTGTCTTGGTGAAACCAAGTCTGGTGGGGAAAGTGCACAACCTCTGCAGATGGAAAAATCTAAGTACTTTGCCATGTCCATGGCAATGGACAACTTGAGCATCAAAGCATGGAAGCTATCAAGAATCTCATCATTCCAACTTCTAAGTAAAAACTTGTGGGTGAACAAGGGTGAAGGACCTCAATGTCTATTGATGGCTCCTTGGGAAAAGTTTTGACAAAGAAAAACTTAGTGTTTTCAACTAATAGGAAAAACCTATTTTGAGCAAAGCAAGCCAAGCTACACTTAGCCAAATTGCATATAGTAATATAGTCCACCTAAATTTTACTAAGGTATCACTTGCCAATACTATTCCAAAGTATTGACCCACTGTGGCTGTAACTTGTGATGTTGCAGGTTACTCTGATGAGGATTAGGTGTCATGAGTCTACACTCAACATGTTTGCCTGTGGCACATGAAGATGAAGACTTATATTTATTTACCTATTCAAACTCTTGTAATAGGCATGTGGCCTTTGAGTTGTAAAGACTATGTTTATCTCTGGAATGGATGTAATAAATGACCTTTGTATCTGTGTACTTCATCTTAAACTGTGGATGCTAGCATTGATCCAGGGACTAGCATTGCAATCACAGGGATCCTTTTCCTTTACAAAGGAGGGATCTTACACACTTCATCACATAGAATTCTCAAGTGAATCCCACATGATTACTACTCATTAAATCAACATTTAACCTAATGATATTCATCATATTGTCTTTGGGTTATCAACTAACATTAAGATTCCACTGTCTCACATGAATTCTAGGGTTAGGCTACACCGTTAAGACTACTTCAATTGATGTCTTACACTTGATCCTAATCTACTATGGCCAATTGACTTTCCTACAGTATCTTGGTAGGTTATGTCTCCTTCGAAAGACCCTAAATAACACTATAACGAGAAAAAAAATTACTCCTAAGAATTATGAGTTAAGCATTTTGTGACAAGGTTTATCCTCAAGTGGATACTCATCACCAGTCATAAGATCATTTGGTTTAGATAAGATGGCTCCTATAGTCACTATCCAACCTACAGATATTCCTAAAAGGGTTTCAATCCTAAGGTCAAAGCATATGCTCTGATACCAACTGCGGTGACCCAACATACCACTGCATGATGTAGTACACTATAGTCGTTGACATAACACCAATGAAACACCGTTCACTAGTATTACATCCCTCAGAGCAGTACAACAGAAACACAGCAGGTCCAAGATATGACTATAGGTTACAACTCAACTCTTTACACAAGATCCAGAGAACACTCTAGGTTAAAGAGAGAGAAAGAAACTTCTTACAAAGAAGAATCAGAAATAAACAACTCAAAAACTATCATACTATTAAGACTAGTATCTTAACTAATGTTCTCACATTACTGATATTGCAATACACTATAGAAATAGTTTCTATGGCTAGAGATTATATTCCTATCTAATCAGTAACTTCGTCTTCACTTGAGTTGATGTATATGTTGACTTTCTTGACTTCATTGAAGAACTTTAGCTTTTGATGATAATTCCTTGAGCATGACTTAATGTAGACGTCGTATGTATTGGCTTTAGAACCTAGCAAGGGTTAAGAAGATATGTTGAGTACGAGCGTACTCAGCAAGTTCACTAGAAAAGGATTGTTTGATGCACTATATCTACAGCCACAGACCATAGGTCGTAGGCAATGCAGGTTTTTGTAAACATTTCTTTAGAGGTTGCTTTTATTCTGAAAGCTATGTCCGTCAGCCTTCACGGGTTTACCAGAACTTTCATGGAGTTCCTTTCCCGCCGCGTTCGCAGCTCCTTCCCGGAACAGGGAGTAACAAGTTATAGTTTTTACACTCTATAGAGGTGCGTCACTTTACCCATGAGAGATCTTAGCTTTGTTGCACATCCGAACTGCAGGTTCATTCACACTTCCTTGGTGTGAGGCCCAGACTAAGATCCAAGCCAATCATTGCCTTCTCTGTGACCCCGCATATCTCCTTGGTGTACGCCAGCCCGCCTATTGAATTACGGCTATTGGCAGTACAGACCGTTCAGATGCCGAAACTATCATGGGACGTTGAGGGTTCCCACCCATATGCTGCATATCCTCTACGAATTACCATATAATATGCACGCTACGAGTGATAACAGCCACGACCCGCACATCCGGCTCCATGCGAGAGGGAAAAGATACAACTGACTTCTTCGTCCCATTCCAAATCTCATGGTCAACGCGTGATATACGGCGCAAGAATCACTGGCGACATTGGTTGTTAAGTCCTAGGTAATATGTTCCTTTACCACCGGAACTCTTATAGTAGGTTATTACCTCATGGTAAATAACCTATAATCACATTATTATGAAAATAGTGTTTTCTATCCTTTTTCAAATGCAGGTGATGACAACACTGGATTTGCAAAATACTTTACAGAAAATAATCAAAGGACATGAGCAAGTGTGAATTTGCCTTTTGTGATTGCAAGATTATGCACTCACGGTCTTTAAGACAATATAAGATCCAATATCTGAAATCAGTATCATTGGTCCGGTAAGGACTAATGTTTAAAGAAGCAAGATGATTTTATGCATAAGCAATGTAATGCAAGTTGATAAATGCGAATCCCGAGGATAACGTTGTTCTAGGGTTTGGATACTGGAAAGGGTTTCCTTGGAATGTGTTGCCCTTTTAGATTAAGTTACACACATATGATTCTTATTAAGGCTTGTGAGTGTGTGTGAAACAACATGTAATTCTAATATCATAAAACAATGAGATACATAATTGTGGAATGCTACTCAAAGACTACTTATATAAGAATGGTCTTATCTTCAAATTTTATCTTACAAGTAATGGCATTTATAAAGAACTTAAGTGTTAACAATCCTAAGTATATAATTAAAGCTTAATGTAATGTGATTATTATTAATTTTCATTTGATGTTTGAAGTGGCAAAAATAATAACGTTTGAAGAAAATCTTATTCAACTAGGCAGAAGCATTTAAGCTTTTAAGTTAACCTTATGAGGTGTTCTTTCTAGTTATAGTCTTTAAATAAGAAAGAATTACTGTATTTGATTAATAACAACATTTGTATTTGAGACTTATCTATCTTGTTTTTTAACTTGGTTGGTTTGGTATTAAGATACTTTATGACTTAATTATAACAGACTAAAGTTAACTATAAAACATATAATAAAGTATTTAGCACCATACTTAAAGCTTTGCAAATTAAAAGTAACTTTAAGAATGTAGATAGACTTAGGGTGTATTACTTATGATACTTGTATCTTGTTTACTTTATATTGTTTCCTTAGAGTTACTTAAGAATGGCATTACTTCTATTGGAGTAGTGGTTTCTTTACATTATAATGGTATGAAGGGATTTATCTCTCTATAAGGGTGTGGTTAATGTTTGTGAATAAGTAAATAATATTACTAAACTACTTATGGATTCAATATAGTGTTTTGGTTTGTTTATAACTTGTAGTTGAATTATTGGAGTAGGTTCTATTTCACTACAAAATTATTCTTGGAGATCTTATAATGGATAAGGATTCTTTTATAAAATATTCTACATTAATGGTTGAGAGATAATTTAATAAATTTGTATTTAAAATGTGTTAATTTATTTTGAATGCATACTACCAATATTTAGGAATAATACTCTTTATTAGACTCAATTGACTAATCTTTAGAATTATTAACAAATTTTATTTACCTTTATATTAATTATTAATTAAGGAAATAGGTTTAAATTTAAGTTAAGAAAGTGTTTGACTTATTATTTAACTCAAAAGTGGAATATCACATTTTTAACATATAGGTATTATTTTTGTGATCATTTTGGTATATTACATTTATTTTTGTGATTTATAAATAATAAAATATGATTTTAATAAGGTTTATTACTTTATAAACACTTAATAAACAATAAATATTTAATTAAGTGTAGTAAGAATGTATGGTTATAGTTTTAAAGTATTGTTTTTATTTTTCTAAGATTTTTGGTATTTTATTTATATTTTTAGTATTTATCAATATTAAAATATGAATTATCAAAGTTATATTACTTATAGAACTTTTATTAAATAATATTTATTTAAATAATCATCATAATAATATTTTATAATAGTTTTAAGTTGTAGATTTTATTTTTCTAAACATTTTCATATATTATATGTATTTTCTGATTTATAAAACAAAAGATATCAGATTTACAAGATTTAATCATTTTGTTTAATTTCTAGAATATTGATATTTGAATTTATATTGTTTTAACTATTTCTTAAACAGACACTAAACCTTTTACACCTGGACGGACCTCATCAAATCTACCTCTACCAAAGAGAGGTGGGTCCTAGGGCCACGCCATATGCCACATCAAAGAAGACCACTAAAAGTCGAATTTAAGGTGACCTCACCTCGTCATGATGACGCCACTACTGTGGATCCCTCCCCAATGAAAGCACGGACACCGCGAGATAGCGCGCACGAGGCTGCCTGGCTACGCGCATAGGATGCAGGGGCATGCACTAGACGATAAGTAGGCGGCGCCGCTGGTTGTTGGTTATCGGAGCAGCTACGACGGCGAGTTCGTGCGGTGGCTACGGGCGGCGCACATCGGGGGTACTATTCCGAAAGCAATCGAGGAAGGTAAGGGCACTGGGAGGCTCAGTGGCTTACCAGGAAGTTTGTGGAGGCTATGGCGAGGGAAGGCGAGCTCGGACAACGTCGCCATGGTCGACGGCGAATGGCAGTCAGAGGAAGTGGATGCGTGGACATCGCCTCTGGCTCGATTCCTTCCGCACATAGACGAAGTCCACCATGGCGGAGCTTGCTGCATCTTCAGTTGGTCTTGGGGAGGTCTCAGACGGCGACAGCGACGGCAAACAATTCTGGTGGGCTAGGGTTCAGTCAAAGAGGAAAAATGGGGAAATAGGGGAGGATAAGGTTTGCTGGTGTTACAAGGTTCCTCTTATAGGAAAATATAAGCGGTGGCTCGAATCTTGGCGGAGCGGGCATCATGACGATGGCGGACGACAGAGCTCGAGCCAGCGAGCTGCTTGCGCGGCGTTGCATTCTGGCGAGAGGAGGAAGAAAGGAGAAAGAAGTGGCGAATCGGTATGGGCCGAGGAGTTGGGCTTAATTTGTGATCGGTGCTTGCGGCGACGAGTAAGCCAGAGAGGAGATGGGCCATGGGCCAGATTGGACTGATACCTCTTCTTCCTTTATTTTTTCTGTTTTCTGTTTTGTATTTTACTTTATTTTCATATTTGGATTATTCACACTTTTGTTTTAGGTTTTCCCAGAAATTTTTCTTTTAGAAATTTTTACTTAATATTCTGGTATGAATTATTATTATTATATACTTTATTTATTACTCTTCTACATTCCCTTAATCATTAACATATAAGGAGTTATTATATTAAATGGAATAAATAGAATCTAGGGTTTTGGGGTTTGGGATTTGTTTATAATCTTATAAAAATGATTTCATTATTTCCTCTTAATGAGTGTGATTAGAATGGTTTAAGATACTTAAAGGTATGTAAATAATATATCCATATTTATTTTGTATAACAATCATTATATGAGATGTTTTAATTATTAAATACTTAATATGATAACTTCTATTATCCTAATTTCACTAATAGGTGAATATTGTTTTAAGGATCTTGGTTATGACATTACTTATATATTGATAGTCATGATTGAAATAGAAGTTAGGGTTTAGATTACAAGTATTTACCATGAATTCTGGAAGCTTTTAATATGGGAATATCCTTTTATAGTTATAAATGAAAGTGAATGGTTAAAATATATTGCCTTTATGTTTATAATTTTTTGATGTTATCACCCATTGAAGTAAAATAGTGGGATTATTTTCTAGGCTATCTTATGAGAAAGAATTGATAAAGATGGTTCCTAAGCACCTATGATAATGATGGTTGAAAATGACAAACATGTGCTTAGGTGATTTGATATAGCAAATATTTCTATGAAGCTTTGTGTAAATAAGATGATAGATCAATTAGATGAAATGGATAATATGTTTGGTAAAGATCTAGGGTCTAGTGTTTACCAAGAATTCCTATATTCCATACTTCATAATTCTAAACTTCTGATTAAGGAATTCCTTTCCTAGATATATTACTTCTCTATATCCATCATCATGTGTTAGCATGATGAGCTTTGCTTCATAAGAATATTCTTATCCACCTTTTATGCTTCTAAAGCCATTTATAAATCCAATGAGCTTGACACTAAAGCTTTTCATAATCTTTTCATATCCATACTTGGTTATATCCACTACTCTGCTGTTGATAATCCCCAATCCAACAAGTGGTTACTTCTAACTCCAATCATACTCTTCCTTAATCATCCTTCACTAATATCACTTCAATAGATGTGTATATCAAATTCTAATCTCCTTAAGTGTTTAGTATTTCCCAAGAGGAAGATACTACTTCTCTAATTCACTGTTGTTCTAACAACATTTTAATCATACTATCTTGTCTCTACTTGACTCCAATATATAACATTCCAACCTCACATTATATTAATGTGACTTGTAATGACTAATCTAGGATAATATATCTATATTATGGTTCAATCATGTTTTATCCACCAATGTCACTTATACATGGTATAAGCATTCAATATTGATGAGTAAGGCATGATCATTATAATCCTGTGATCCTTTATGGTTCAGGTTTCCAGTTGGCTAAACAAGGCTTCCATCCATACAACATTACAGTTGTATTCTAATTATCTTTTGTTTAACTCTATTGGATGAAGAGATATAATTCATTGACTATACCTACTTGATCCAATAGGACTACTCCTGGTAACTTATCTTCAGACTTCATCCTTGTAATCTTCTTTGTTATCATACTGATTTGATTTCCTCCAATCACTCCCATCTTATAGATAACATCTAAAACTATCATCACTATTTACCTCTTCTGACTTCTTTCTTTATAAGCCTTAAGTGAATGCTATAATAAGTACAAGAGTTGATAGGTCAAGAATTGATAGGTTAAGAATTGGTGAATCAAGAGTTGATTTCTCAATATTGATGAACAACAAATATAAGGATAGGATTCAATAGAGATAATAAAGATTGATATGGAAAGAAATATATATGGTGAATGATCTTGACTTGGTTTTCTTCCCACTCAATCTCACTAGAGAGTTAAAGTTAGGTATTTCCATGATACTCATGGTATAAGTAGATGAGATTAAGATATAGTTGTTACATTCTTATTATTTGTGTTATATTTATAATTTAGTATTCATGAGTGATTATAATGAATACTATGATATGATCACCTAAGGATCAAATATAAATCATTAAGTAATGTATTAGGTTTGAATTTTATTACATTTTCTTATTACATGATCATATTATTTTCCTATAAAATTTACGGAACAATATTTGTATGGGATTATTTTCTATGGGATATGATCATGTGAATCAAATGGCTTTCGAAGTAAGTTTTTCATAAGATTTTAGTCCTACACAAATCATTAAAAAATCAGATGACAACACTAATTAAGGGACTAAATTTTCTATCTATTGTTTGCGTGCAAACGGTCCCCAGATGATTGGTGGACCATAAAAAATCCACCAAAGGACTCAAGCAACATATACCAACCACATCAACACATCATACATTCTTGACAATACACTTAGGTCATCATAATACATCACTCACTTGAAGTACTCAAGATGCATATATACGCATGCAGCAATTAATGGCATATTTAAATATTACTCGTTGTCTTGATGAGTGACCTTGTTGTGGTTTATGAATAAAGTACCCAGGATGCACATACATGCCTAAGCATTCTCTAGCATTTTGAAATATACCATCCGTAACTACAACCTCATTGTGAAGTATGACTCAAATACTCAGGATGCATATATACATGCTCAAACATTCCTTGGCATCCTGAAATACCATCAGCTGTAATCACAACCTTGTTGTGGACAGAAACCACAAAAGTACTCTAGGATACATACACTTTTTTGAAGCATTTCTTGGCATCATAAAGTACTACCTATGGTAACCACAACAACACTAAATACTCAGGATGCATAGACATGCTTGAGCAACTTCTGGCATCCTGAAGAACAATGTGTTGTAGACAACAGATGTCTAAGAAACACTCACAGTAAGTACTAAAGGCACAACAACAACTGAAAACCTTGAGGAACACTCGTTGTAGCCATAATTTTTTTGAATATAGCAAACTGGCATCCTTGGAGAATACTGACATCATGCATTCATATGCTTGAAGCATTAAATGGCATCTTGAAGTTCTATTTGCTATATCAACATCAATCTAAGATAAACATTCACTAAAGTACTTGAGGCGCAACAAACTGGCATCCTTGGAGAATATATATGTTGTAGCCGAACAAACATCATGATGAACCCAAGGAACTTATCACTTGCTGAAGGCAAGACTCAAAAGTTGTTCCTGGAGGTTCATCAGCTGCATCAAGGCCATCGTTGAAATACATCACTCAATACGGTACTTAAGATGCACATTGTTTCTTGAAGTATTCCTAGCATCTTGAGACACTGTCCACTTGATACAAGCACTCAAAATGGTGTTCCTAAATACCATCAACTATAACAATGAAATTCCAAATAAAACATCTACCAAGGAACTCACAAGCACACTATCCGCTTGACTCAAGCAACCAAACTGGTCCTTGTGTGTCCATCAGCTACGGCCTTAGTATGGTTGATTTTAATGCTTGAAGAAATCAGGGAACTAGAATCTCAGCAGGTGATGGCATGGCATCATTGAAGACCATGTCATTCTAGTGACGCCACAAGATCTAGCAGACTAGCGCCACTCCAGTCCATAGGTCATGCTCGCGACCTTTTCCGCCGCATTGGTCCTGGAGCCACACCCCCACAAACTTTGTGTCTTGTTCCACCATCCAGTGCATTTTTTCTGACCAACCAAGCCAACTCGCCCACGCCTCACGGGAGATGACACAAACCATCAGTAGATGATCGATAGTCTCGCCGTATTAGTCACAAAAGGGCCATGCCGCCAGATGTTACAGTCCACTATGGATAATCTTGTCGACAGTCTAGCATTTTTTCTGACCGCCAACCAAAGAGACTTTCGAGCAGGCGGGACCATGGGAGTGCCAGATCTACAAAGCTCCAGCCATCGATGTCCTACCATCAAACAAGGCCTTATAGCAGGATTGGGAAGAATAGGAGTTGCTCGAATCCCAATTTCACTTGAAGATGTCGTCTATCCCCTTAGTTAGTGTGACCTCCTCGAGAAGATCAACCACTTCAAGGAGTTCCCTAATGGCTACTGTGGTCGGATTAGGGGGAGATATCATGCAAGCAACCATCAACCAAACCCTCTCGCACTCGTCGTGTGTTGATCGCTCTCCTTTGGACCGCCGCAAAGATATTTGGGGCGGCATCACAGATTCGTCCACGCCACATATGTGTCCATAAGAAAGTGGTATCTCCATCACTGAGAATCGAGACAGTTTCTGCGTCAAAGAGTTGATTCGCTACCTTTGAAACCTAGATGTCGATGTCTTTCCACGACTTGACATCATCCACTCATTTTAGACATAGCCACCTATCCTTCACGGTTAGGTTTATGATGCACAAGTTGGGGATACCAAGTGCCAATTCCTTGGCCATGCACACTCTATCCCACGCCACAAGGCAATATCAACTGTGCACGTCCTTCCTTCCCTTCCGTATAAACTCACGTAAGATCTTCTAGATGGCAATCATGGTCTCTACGGAAATATCGAGGGACATCATGGTGAAGATGGAGATGGTCGAGAGCGTCGATTTGACAAGCTCTAGACGATCACCTCGGTTGAGCAGTGAAGCTCTCCACGATGGCAATTGGTTGGCCATCCTATCCATCATGTATTGGAGTTGTGCGGTTGTTGGTTTCTGCAAGGAAAGCGACAACCCAAGATATCAGAGCATAAATGCGAGATAGGGCATTCCACAATCTTGTTAAGATTGCAATCACGACTTCCGAAAACCAACTAGAGTGATTTTTTTAGGGAATCCAAAAACCAAACTACTTTCTCCGTTTCATAATATAAGATGTTTTAGAGTTTGTGAAGCGAATGTATCTAGACGTCTTTAGTGTGTAAGTTTATTTTAAATCTATACACTAAAAAATGTCTAGATACATTTGTTTCATAAAAACTAAAATATCTTATATTTTAAAATGGAGGGAATAGAAACAAGTACTGCAAAGAAATTTCGAAACATGGGTTTGGAATGTACCCTTCAAGTTCCATTCAGGAAGAGTCGAGGACCATATAGCTCAGCTTGCACAAGGCTGGCCGTGTGGGTAAGTAACGGAACTAGGAGTCGGCCGTATCCCACGAGCACTGAAGCAGTTTCAGTGACTAGTGTGCACGGCCGGTACAATCCAGCTCCACTCAGCACGTGCCGCGGCCACGCCGGCGGGGCCCTTCCCGGCGATCTACAAAGGGAGAGGCCACACGCCACCACGACTGGCCCACACGAGGTAGAGACAGAACGCCCAACATACCATGAACCAAGTCCACGATATTTTGCAAAGAAAAGAGAAGTCCACGGCATTCCCTTCGCCTGTACAAATCGGCAGCGCTCACGAACGAACCCGCCCCCCAAATCCCCAATCCCTGGCCACCGAACACGTCACCGTACGCTCTCCGATTGCTCCAGCAAAAGAGAGATCTCACCAGCTAACCCGACTCTACGTTCGATTCGGGTTCTCCCCCGCCATGGGGTTCGACAAGGAGGCCAGCTCCTCCTCCTCCGGGCTCGACGCGGCGGCGCTGCTGCCGCAGCACGGCGGAACCCGCAAAGCGCACCTGTCGTCGCAGCCCAAGACCTTCGCCAACGTCTTCATCGCGGTGGTCGGGTCGGGCGTGCTGGGCCTCCCCTACACCTTCTCCCGCACGGGCTGGGCGGCGGGCACCATCCTGCTCCTCGCCGTCGCCGCGCTCACCTTCTACTGCATGATGCTGCTCGTCGCCTGCCGCCGCCGCCTCGCCGACGAGCACCCCAAGATCGCCTCCTTCGGGGACCTGGGCGCCGCCATCTATGGCAACGCGGGCCGCCACACCGTGGACGCCATGCTCGTGCTCAGCCAGGCCAGCTTCTGCGTCGGCTACCTCATCTTCATCGCCAACACCATGGCGCACCTCTACCCCGGCATCGGGGGCTCTGACTCGTCCCTGCTCCTCACGGCCAAGGCGCTCTTCATCTGGGCCATGCTGCCGTTCCAGCTGGGGCTCAACTCCATCAAGACGCTCACGCTCCTGGCCCCGCTCAGCATCTTCGCCGACGTGGTGGATCTCGGCGCCATGGGCGTCGTCCTCGGCCAGGACGTGTCCACGTGGCTCACCGAGAGGCCACCCGTGTTCGCCTTCGGGGGTCCCGCCGAGATCCTCTACGGCCTCGGCGTCGCGGTGTACGCGTTCGAGGGAATCGGCATGGTGCTGCCGCTGGAGGCGGAGGCCGCGGACAAGCGCAAGTTCGGCGGCACGCTGGGGCTGTCCATGTTGTTCATCGCCGTCATGTACGGCCTCTTCGGCGCCATGGGGTACCTGGCCTTCGGCGCGTCCACGCGGGACATCATCACCACCAACCTCGGCGCCGGGTGGCTGTCCGTCACCGTGCAGCTCGGCCTCTGCATCAACCTCTTCTTCACCATGCCCGTGATGATGAACCCCGTCTACGAGGTCGCCGAGCGGCTGCTCTACGGGAAGCGCTACGCCTGGTGGCTCCGGTGGATCCTCGTCGTGTTCGTGGGGCTCATGGCCATGCTCGTGCCCAACTTCGCCGACTTCCTCTCGCTCGTCGGGAGCAGCGTCTGCGTCATGCTCGGGTTCGTGCTGCCGGCCGCGTTCCACCTCAAGGTGCTGGGCGCCGAGACCGGGTGGCCTGGGCTTGTCGGCGACGTGGCTATCATCGGCGTCGGGCTCGCGCTCTCCTTGTCCGGGACATGGACGTCGCTCGCGCAAATGTTCTCCGGTTCTCCCAGCGCGTAAGCATCCACAAGGACATTGGGAATGCTCGCTGGAGTGTACACTGAACTGAATGAAGCAGACACACGGCCGCCCATTCAGCTGCAATGTTGAGTTTGGCATGGCAATGTATAGTTGCATTTGGAGTTACTTGCATCTGCTTGTAAACAGGGGCAAATGTCAATCCACTAGCAAATATGTACCGTGGATGTTTAAGCGATCATGGATCGGCGTCTTGTACGATAGTATTTATGTCACTGCGGGAGATATTCTTTTGATTAAATTGGTCAGGGTATATGTTCGAGTGAATTGGCTGTATTGCAAAAAAAAACATGTACTCTGAATCTGTGTAAGATTTTGATTTTCACTGTACTTGGGTGTGGTATGTGAAGTTGGATCTGGTGCCGATGGAGGTAAAATGATACTACAAGCGCCTAGTGCGGGGAAGGGCAGCTGGCCGCCCTGCAATTGCTCTGTTTTCTGAATTGGGCCACCAATTCAGACTTGAACGGACACTGATTCACTTCACTGAAGAAGAAGAAAGGCTAACGGCTCAATTGCTTCCAGCCGTTCAATTTCTTCCCTGATTATTTGGCGACAACATCTCTCCCGCGGAAGCAAAACTGAAATAACAAAATCTAATGTCTTTTAGAGATTTGAAAATGCAATACTTGGATTCACGATTTTCTCATTTTGTGTAGCTTAAAATACATACCGATTGATAGGTTACAAGTTTGTGTCATACATCACAACCTACATTCTAATTTGTTTTCAGGATATTTTGGAACCTGTAAATATTCTAATTTGTTTTAGTTCTCCCTAATTAGGTTTCTTTCTTTTTTACGTTTTCTGGTCATGCCGGTGGGTTAATTTCAGGCCCTAGTCTGATCTGCGAGGTTTTGGTCGTAGTCGTTTCGTACTTATGTGTTTAATCATGTTTTTTCGTGTTTCCAGTCTCAATCTGTGTATACTCTAGGCTTTCTAGCCTATATTTTCTTTTTAATATATCACATGCATTTCTCCTGTATGGTTGGAAAAAAAATATTTTTTAAAAGGATCACTGGTGTCCATGTGTACTAAATCTCCGCTCGTTTGGAATGCCAAGCCAAAAGTAATGTCATATATCATACGATAATGAATACTTAGCTAGATTGTGGGCTTGAAAGTTCGAAGCTGTAACCTCATGGACCAAAGTACATTCCTAGAAATTCATGGCCAGTGCAGATATCTCCCATGTAATCGAACCGTACTTCCACAAAGTTTCTTCGTTTATGTCTATCCACTAGTGCCTTGGAAATGAAGCCACATGGATCTTACCATGCCAACGCCTCCCTAAGATTGCAGGATCTGAAATACCAGCAAAAACCACTACTGAAGAAATTAGATAACCTCCATTGTTGTCTCTGCATATTACTCCCGCTGCCCCTCTTCTCCATTTCTGGATATTGCAGCATCCACGTTAAACTTAGCCGATCTCAAAGGAGACGGCAGCCAAGCTCCCCTTGCTCTGCCTAGTTACTCTTGCTCAGGATTTTGGAAACGCCTGTAACTGACAAGGAGTTAACGAAGCCAAATGTCACGACTGGAGACTAAAATGTTAGAAATAATGGGGATAATCCATTTAGGCTCATGTGTATTTCAGATTTTCCCTAAATCTTAAAGCCTAAATTTGTGGCAGTCCATATGTGTTTGGTCCCCCATGTTTATGGCAGCTCACATGTGAGTGGAGTGGAAGCTAAAGTTTAGTCCTACATGAAAAGTTGGAGGAGAGTTGCACCAACTTATAAGGTGGAGTGTTGCACTACTTTGTAAGTGAGTGGCAATAAGAGAGATACACGAGCGCGCTCCTCCTCCGACGACGCCTGCTGTGACGCTGCTGTCAAGGTTATGCTACCGCTGGTTATGGAATCTCGTCGAGCCGAGCTTTATTTTGCTGCTCAGGAAAATTGACAGACGTGTCAAATGGTTAGCTTATTCGGTCGCTTGATCGTGCTACCAGAATCAATCCGAACGCGCAACGTGAACTCGGCCCACGTTCGCCTTCGTTAGGGTTTCCTGAGCCGCTCTATATAAAGTCTTGCGCGGCTACCGCCACAACACCACCGAAACCAAACTAGGGTTTTGCCATCCTCTCTACTTGCGTCGGCACCGTAGTCTACTCCATCCCTCTTGCCGGCGTGCACCAGCGGACGGGAGAGCAGGTCTTCGGAACCACTCGCCCTTGTGATCCTATACGGGAGAGGGCGAATAAGGTTTTTGGGAAGCGCTCCGCGCCACTGCTCGAGTTTTCCATCACGGGTCGTCTTCCATCCAAGTCGGGCAGTGCTGCCTACCGCCGTCTTCGTCGCCCTCTGCTTCGATCAGTCTTCCCCAAAGTTTCTATTACGACAACCGAACGGTACGTACTACATTCTCCTGTTTGGTTATTCATCATGTTCTGCGAGTACATGTTTAGCTGCTGTTCGTTTTCGTTCATCATGTTGTTTAGTACATCTAGTATGTTCGAGTTACATGAGCTAGTAGCTGGTTTTGTCATGCTTAATATTCTGGAATTAATCATGAAAATTATGCCTAATATTCCAACAATCCAAAAACCTTATTGTAGGCAATTTCCTGAATTAACAATGGCTGGTTTTACCGATGCACTGAGACCGGATAAGTTTATCGGTGTGCACTTTAAGAGGTGGCAGTACATGGCTGAGCTTTGGCTGACCACGATGAAAGTGTTCCATATCATTAAAGGCAAACCTGAAGGAACTATATCTGACGAGGATCAGAAGAAGTTCGAGGATGCCAATACTGTCTTTGTGGGATGTATTCTGAGCATTCTTGCTGACCGTCTGTGTGATGTGTTTATGCACATAAAAGACGGGAAGGAGATCTAGGACGCACTGGATGCAAAGTTTGGTGCTGCAGATGTTGGCAGTGAACTGTATATCATGGAGAGATTTCATGATTTTAAGATGTCAAAGGACCTTCCTATGGATCAACAAGCTCATGAGATACAGTGCATTGCCAAGGAGCTCGAATTCCTTAAGTGTACCTTACCCGACAAGTTTGTGGCGGGATGCATTATTGCTAAGTTGCCCCCTTCATGGGGAACTTTGCCACAACTCTAAAACACAAGAGACAGGAGATATTAGTTGAAAATCGGATAGCGTCCCTTGATGTTGAAGAGAAGGCTCGGGCTAAGGACACTACTGAGAAAGGAGAGAGTCATGCTACTGCTAACTTTGTGCAGAAAGGCAAATCCGTAGGAAAGAACAAAGGGAACTTCAAACCCTCCTTTAACAAGCATGTAAAGACTACAACCTTCAAGAAGAAGAAGACGAACAGGGACAAGAGTGAACTGTCTTGTTACACTTGTGGAGAGTCCGGCCACTTTTCCAAGGACTGTCCAGAACACGCAAACCGCAGAGGAAAAAAGGCCAAGACTGTCAACGTCGTGACCGCTAGCAATAATGATGGGTATGGTAATTTATTTACTATTCTTTCAGTATTTCAATCACCGTGTTGGTGACTTGATACGGGTGCTAATGTTCATGTGTGTGCTGATATCTCTATGTTCACTTTTTATCAGGTCGCTCGGGATTCATCTGTTCTAATGGGGAATGAATCACATGCTTATGTTCGTGGTGTTGGCATGGTGGATCTGAAGTTTACTTCCGGAAAGATCGTGCAGCTGAGGAACGTGCAGCATGTCCCTACTATGAACAAAAATCTCGTTAGTGGCTCCCTTCTATGCAGAGATGGGTTTAAGGTTGTATTAGAGTCTAATAAAGTCGTTGTTTCGAAACATGGACAATTTATTGGTAAAGGTTATGAGTTCAGAGGCTTGTTCCGGTTTTCACTTTCAGAGTTTTGTAATAAATCCGGGAATCATATCTGTGGTGGTGTTAATGATGATACCAGTGTTTGGCATTCTCGTTTATGTCACATTAATTTTGGTTTGATGTCTCGGATGTCCAGTATGAGTTTAATTCCAAATTTCACTATTGCCAAAGGTTCTAAGTGCCATAGTTGTGTGCAATCAAAGCAACCTCGAAAGCCTCACAAGGTCGCAGGAGAGAAACTTGGCACCTCTAGAACTCATACATTCTGATCTATGCGAGATGAATGGTGTGTTGACAAAAGGTGAAAAGAGATATTTCATGACATTGATAGATGATGCTACTAAATTCTGCTATGTTTACTTGTTGCAAACTAAAGATGAGGCTTTAGACTACTTTAAAATCTATAAGGCTGAAGTTAAAAATCAACTAGAGAGAAAGATCAAGCGTCTTAGGTCAGATCGTGGTGGTGAGTATTTTCCCAAAATATTTGACGAATTTTATCAGGAACACGAAATTATTCATGAGAGGACGCCTCCCTACTCGCCCCAATCAAACGGGGTTGCCGAGAGGAAAAACCGCATGCTGACTGACTTGGTGAATTCCATGTTAGCCACTGCTGGTTTATCAAAGGCATGGTGGGGGAGGCTTTGTTGACTTCATGTCATGTCCTGAATAGAGTTCCTAACAAGAATAAAGAAAAGACCCCTTATGAGGAGTGGGTTGGGAGAAAACCATCACTTTTGTATCTGCGCACTTGGGGGTGTTTGGCGAAGGTCAACATACCGATTCCCAAGAAACGCAAGCTCGGACCCAAGACAGTGGATTGTATCTTTCTAGGATATGCTCCACGGAGTGTAGGCTATAGATTTCTAGTGGTTAAATCTGAGGTACCTGATATGCATGTTGATACTATAATGGAATCTCGTGATGCAACATTCTTTGAGAATATTTTCCCTATGAAAGATATGCATAGCATTGGTAGGATTTCTTCTGAAATACTTCCTGAATCTAGTGCATCTATTGAGAATTCTGAAAAAACACATGAGGAATTCCTTGAGAAGGATGACGGTGAACCTCTCACGAGGAGTAAGAGACAGAGGGTTGCAAAATCCTTTGGTAATGATTTCATCGTGTACCTTGTGGATGATACTCCTAGATCCATTACTGAGGCATATACATCCCCTGATGCAGATGATTGGAAAGAAGCTGTCCAAAATAAGATGGACTCGATTCTTTCTAATGGAACTTGGGAATTATCGAATCTAATTCTATGGGTATAAACCTGTGGGATGTAAGTGGGTGTTCAAGAAGAAGCTAAGGCCTGATGGTACTATTGAGAAGTACAAGGCGTGTCTTGTAGCTAAGGGCTACACATAGAAAGAAGGCGAAGATTACTTTGACACCTATTCACCTGTCGCTAGACTGACCACCATTCGAGTACTACTATCCATGACTGCCTTTTATGGTCCTCTCGTTCATCAAATGGACGTGAAGACAGCTTTCCTTAATGGAGAGTTGGAAGAGGAGATCTATATGGATCAGACGGATGGGTTTGTGGTAAAAGGTGAAGAGACAAAGGTGTGTAGGTTATTAAAATCTTTATATGGCCTGAAACAAGCACCTAAGCAATGGCATGAGAAGTTTGACAGAACTCTACTTTCTGTTGGCTTTGTCATTAACGAGGCTGATGGGTGTGTTTACTATCACCATGGTGGGGGCGATAGTGTTATATTATGTTTGGGACAAACATGAAAGTGATAAATAAAGTCAAGTCTTTCTTGTCAAAGAGTTTTGATATGAAAGATCTGGGAGAGGCTGATGTGATTCTGAACATCAAGCTTATTAAGAACGAGAATGGGATTACTTTAACGCAATATCATTATGTTGAGAAGGTCTTGAGCCGATTTGGCTTTAATGATGGCAAGACTTCTCCAACACCTTATGATCCCAGTTTGACATTACAAAAGAATAAGAAGGAACCAACAGATCAGCTGAAATATTCACAAGTTGTTGGTTCTCTCATGTACTTAGCAAGCGCTACAAGACCCGATATCTCTTTTGCTGTGAGCAAGTTGATTAGGCTCATGTCTAACCCGGGTATTGATCATTGGCATGCACTTGAAAGGGTCATGCGCTATCTATGTGGTACAATGAGCTATGGGATTCACTATTCAGGGAATCCTACTGTGCTTGAAGGATATAGTGATTCGAATTGGATCTCTGATGTTGATGAACTCTACGCCACGAGCGGGTATGTGTTTACCCTTGGAGGTGTCGCAGTGTCATGGAGGTCTCGTAGACAAACCATATTGACGAGGTCAACTATGGAAGCAGAACTTACTGCTTTAAACACATCCACTATTGAGTCAGAATGGCTGTATGAGCTCTTGATGGACTTGCCTGTGGTTGAGAAACCTGTGGCGGCAATCCTTTTGAATTATGACAACCAAACTGTTATTGTCAAAGTGAACAATTCTAAGGATAACGCGAAGTCATCAAGACACGTGAAAAGACGTTTGAAATATGTCAGGAAATTGAGAAACTCAGGAGTAATAACTGTTACGTATATTCAAACAGACAAAAATCTGGCAGATCCCTTTACAAAGGAACTATCATGAAATGTGATAAATAGTGCATCGAGGGAGATGGGGTTGAGACCCATGGATGTTACACCTAGTGGTAACCCAACCTATGTGATCAGAGATCCCGTGAATTAGGACCTGGCAGAACAAGCTAGTGGGTGGACTGAGGAGAGTATTTTGTAACCCTTCCTATGTGAAGATGCATAACTTTTATAATCTGTAAGGCAGATTGGCAACATGCCTTAATGTGTTTCTGTTGGCTTTAATTAGCAAAGATGCCGTCAAACGTCGCGGTCTATGAGACTTGGGTGATCTCTAGTAAACTTATGAAGAGACCAGGGAGTATGACGCATATGCTCCAACCCGCGGGGTAGGCTACTGGCAGCCAGGTACTAGTTATGATTTTGAGTGAAATCTATTGGCACCAAACTTGCAATTAAAGGTTCGTCCATTGTTCAAGTTATTGATGGACGTAGTTCAAGATTCTAGGCGGAAGTTCAACTTAACAGTCTCTGCTGAAACACTGGTATATAAACAAGTAGCAAGGATTGGCAAATATTCAAATGGGCATTTGAGATCTGGTGGGGGATTGTTAGAAATAATGGGGCTAATCCATTTAGGCTCATGTGTATTTCAGATTTTCCTTAAATCTTAAAGCCCAAATTTGTGGCAGCCCATATGTGTTTGGGCCCATATTTATGGCAGCTCACATGTGATTGGAGTGGGAGCTAAAGTTTAGTCCCACATAGAAAGTTGGAGGAGAGTTGCACCACCTTATAAGGTGGAGTGTTGCACCATTTTATAAGTGAGTGGCAATAAGAGAGATACACGCGAGCGCTCCTCCTCCGACGACGACGCCGCTCGCACGCCCGCCCGCCCGCTCGTCTCGACGCGCGCGCGCCGTGAGTTGCGGGTTGCGGAATCTCGCCGAGCCGAGCTTTATTTTGCTGCTCAGGAAAATTGACAGACGTGTCAAACGGTTAGCTTATTCGGGTCGCTTCCGGATCGTGGGCTACCGTAACCGACCCGAACGTGCGCAACATGGACTCGGCCCACGTTCGCCTCCGTTAGGGTTTCCTGAGCCGCTCTATATAAAGTCCTGTGCGGCTATCGCCACAACACTACCGAAAATCTTGCCATCCTCTCTACTTGCGCCGTCACCGTAGTCTACTCCATCCCTCTTGCCGGCGTGCACCGGCGGATGGGAGAGCAGGTCTACGGAACCACTCGCCCTTGTGATCCTATACGGGAGAGGGGGAATAAGGTTTTTGGGAAGCGCTCCGCGCGACTGCTCGAGTTCTTCATCACGGGTCGTCTTCCATCCAAGTCGGGCGGTGCTGCCTACCGCCATCTTCGTCGCCATCTGCTTCGATCAGTCTTCCCAAAAGTTTCTACTACGACAACCGAACGGTACATGCTACGTTCTCCTGTTTGGTTATTCATCATGTTCTGTGAGTACATGTTTAGCTGCTGTTCTTTTCCGTTCATCCTGTTGTTTAGTACATCTAGTATGTTCGAGTTACATGAGTTAGTAGCTGGTTTTGTCATGCTTAATATTCTGAAATTAATTATGGAAATTATGTCTAATATTCCAACATGAAAAGATATCTTCGTGTATCGCCTTACGCCTGGCCGACCAAAATTCCCATAATATGACTGAGACTCGTGTAAACTGATCATGCGGTAGAGTGTTAAGCATCTCCAACAACCACTGTCACGCCTTTGTTTTGAATTCAGAAGGTACACATAATAGTATCTAGCAAAGTCAACAATTATTTATTTTCATCTTTTGTCAATGCGTCATTAATCTCACAAAGATCTAAATGTATAAGCTCTAGTGGTGTCAAGTCTCTTACCTCCACAGTTGTGTGAGACTTATGAGGTTGTTTAGCTTCCACACACACTTGACACTTGGAGTTTATGACAACAGTAAGTTTCGGTATTAAATTCATACTGGCCAGCCGCATCATGCACCAATAACCCGTAAGTGTTTTTAGGGCAGGGCTATCATTGTAATTTTATGAGAAATGTTTTTCTAATTATATCGTCTCTTGGAAGTTCCGCTCTCTCGTAACTACGTTGTCACTGCACGCAACTATGTTTCTCACCCAAATGGTGTTTCTAATCTATAGGTTGTTGGATAAAGTGGTGATTAGAAAAAGGTGTTTGTGAACTACTTCCTTCGTTTCAAAATATAAGATGTTTTAGTTTTTGTGAGTCTAATGCATCTAGACACTTTTAATGTACTCCCTCTGTTTCGAAATGTAAGATGTTTTAGTTTAGTGTACTCCCTCCTTTTAGTGTGAGATATTATATTTTGAAACGGAGGGAGTACTAAATTAAAGCAGCGAGTGAAGTCTAATATGACGAACATGTGGGAGAAAACCAATGTATGATTCCCAAGGAATGTGGTGTGTATAGGTGCGCTTGTCAAGCTTTATGGTGTAGATTACCTTATATGCGTGGTGGTCCCACACATACCATTGTCTTCCAACCTGTCGGTCGCACAAGACAACTCAATTGTCCTACCTCCCATAAAAAAGATTAATTTTGTTGTCGTGGCGATGGAAGATATCTAAGATCATAAATATCGGATCAAAGACATTAAGTTTTATGGACAACCATTTCTCCTACATATATGTGTCTCAAGAGATATCGGTTGTGTCACTCGGTGTCTAGGAGGTTAAATGATTCACACAAAATACCCATCTATTTCATGTGTTGTCTGGGGAGTTGGATGCCTCTAACTACACCGATGGATTGGCGCATTCCAATCACTAAGATAATAAGATGAGTAGAGCCACACAAAGAATAAGTACATGAATATAACTAGATCATAACGCCAACCACAAATACTCAAGAAATCATAACAATAAAAGGGAGGGTTCAATCCATGTTACAACCCGTCATAGAGACCATGATGGGGAAGGAAGAAGGAGCAACAGTGATGATGATGGTGATAACATTGGCAGTGTCTTCATCCCTAGCCTTGTTTCAAGGTTATGGTGGAGATGGATCTTGAGGTGGAGTAATGGCAAGACTTAGTTGTGGTGACGATGGAGATGGAGGCATCTTGATGGAGATTAGGATGGATGTGCGAGAACGTGATGGCTAGGGATTTTCCCAGCTTAAATAGGCTCCTAGAGGCCAGTTCTGTGTTTCTGGAGAGTTCTGCATCGACTATGTCATTCATCCCTTCACAGAAGAGGTTCCATTTGAAGAATCGGACCTGGCGTAGGTTCGCACGGTCTCCGATACAGTTATCCTCTTCATATTGTAGCTTGTTAAGTTTTCTGAAGTCCTGTAGTATTTTTTTCCACCAGTTCTTCATACGAACTACGATTAAGGTGTTCTTGGGCTCGTTGGAATTGTATGAAAGAGAGATACAAAATAATGACCTTGTATCTTTCATTTGTGTTGATGGAAAAATATGATTTTTCACTCTTTATATGGCTTAGTCTCGTGCATGTAATTCCTCCATATTGCATCCTTTGACTTCTTTACCAGGATTTATTTCATGATTATCCATTGAACCTAAACACAAACTAAAGCCAAGGAAATCTAATAAAACTAATAGATGTGTAATGCTCACATGAAAATGGAGTAATTATGTATAGCAGGCATAATTATGGAGCATGAGATGAGTGACTTTATAAACATAAAGTATACTTAAAACTCTGTATAAAATCCACTCATCAAAACCCAAGGTTAATATGATAGTCATGAATCTCAAATATTAGACTCATTATCATCATTGCAAACATGATTAATAATCTTAGTGCATAAGTCTGACAAAGGTAGGCGGAACATGCCTCTGTGCTTATAACCTTTTTAACAAATTGTCCATATTTAGATATTACAATTCTATTAGGCTTAAAAAACAACTTTAAACCATCTCAACATAAAAGCAATCTAATGACGTTTTTTTATAAAAGGAGTGTGCCGCACATTCTTAAGTTGTACAGTATTCCCCGAAAGTTGGTGTTGAAGGAGGCTAAGACCGAGTGCCACCGCTAGTCAGCACAAGGTCGGTGCTGATGGCTCTCCTACACGCTCATGTCTCCATTGACCAGGACATGAGTAAATTGCATAAAACTATCACAATTCGAAAACTGACTATGAGTCAGTACCAACACTGATAATTTTTGAGAGACAGTACCAGTTCTGAGTCACAATGTTGCGAATCACACTAATTCACAGCTATGAGCATTTTGATAGCAGCATAGACAGGTGGGCCTATTTGCAAGAGCTGACTTGGCAGCCCATGTGGAGAACAAGCTGAGGTGGAGGTAGGGCCTGCATGTCATCTACACCATCTTAATTCCCCTCCTCTTCGTGCGCAGCTCACCATCGCCGCCGTCAACCGCGCCCCCATCAGGCCGCTTCTCCCCGGAGCACCCGCCCCCTGCCTAGCAGTAGGGTATCATCCTCACGCAGCATTGCATGCCGACACGTGAATCCACGGTCAGCATGCCCGCGACACCAAAGTCGATGATGCCACAAAGGATGACGTGGTAGGCGAGGGCGAAGGCGGCATGGCGTGGTCGTGGGAGTAGATGTGTGAGAGCTTGAAGGAGGGAGCTGTGACACCTCGCCGTGGCACGGGGCGACACCGGGAGGTGGCAGGGGTAGGTAAGGGGCTTGGGGAGCACCAACTGGGAGGCCTCGGTGACGGCGTCGACGGAGGCCTAGAGAGTGGCATCGTCGAGGTTGTGGTCATCCATGGCGCAAGCGAGGGTGGAGCTAGCTGGTGGAGCTCGAATGGGACTGCATGTGCGGTCTCGCCGGCAGAGTTCGAGCAGGACTGCGGCGGCTCGGTGGTGCGCCTCGGAAGACAGTGTGTGTTGACCCGGTGGTGGGCGGCTCGGGGAGTGGCTTTGTGCCTTTGTCGGTAGGGAGGGGCTCACCAGCGGTGGCGAAGGAGGATGGCGACGGTGCTTCCATGTTTGATCCGGCGGCAAGAAGGAGATTTTTTTTCTTTTTTATATTGGGTTCACCGGATATGCCAAAGGAAAAGTCAAAATATCTGCATGGCAACTTTTGTTGGCTAGTTAACTCTACAGACAGGTCCCACGTGTCAGTAAGCATGTTAAATGCTATTAAAAAAAATTAGTGTGATTTGCAACGGTGTAATTCCAAACTGGTATTGTCTCCCAGGACATGGGCTACTACGTGCCCAAATCACATGGCACGAGCCCATAGGTTCACCTCCAATGGCCACGGCATCTCAGGTACACACATGCTTCCGCCTAAATGCAAGTGTTCTAATCACGAAATTTAATCCTAATGGCGACTAGCTTAAGGCTAATAATTGCTAACACTTTTCTCCAACATAGTGGCTGGTCTTAGAAGTTGGACGTCATTTTCTACAAAGCTTGACTCGTATGATTGCAAGACTCTTTGGGCTACTACAAATACGTTTGGCACAAATGAAATGAAATGACATTGTTTTCATAATTTCATTTGTCCAATTTGAAATTCCAATCTAAGAACCATGGTTGACTGTCGCAAGAAATTATGAAATGAAACGATTTCCAGACGAACGACTAGGTTAGAAACAAGAATTGACTTGACATGCCGTACATATTCTCTAGTAGAATTTTCAACTGAAAGGAAGGTTTCAATTCTATGACAGCTCCACTTACCCACTCCCTAGAATTTCCAATTGAAATGGCAGCTCCAATTTTGTGACAGTCAAACATGTTTTATATGGAATCTCGATTGAATCCTACGAACTCTGGCATGAGATGATGCTTCCGAACGAGCTCTTACTTGGAACACTAGATGGCCCACGACTCGGACTTGGAGAATTGACACGGTTAGATCACGAGTATATGTGCTCTAAGTGTATTTACCTCCTTTTTTTGGCAGTGAAACAAAAAAAAAACTGGTGGAAATTAAACAAATCATTGTTATCTTATGGATGTGCCCATGCACAGGTGGCGCACGAAACGTCTACGAATGATTAGGCTGGCAGTGAACCACTCTATGCCACGTTGGTCCATGTACGCTTGTCTCAGTTCGTCTCTACTAGTGTTGACACATGGCAAGCCCACCGCTATCAGTCCAGATATCTCTGAAACCTGTTCAAATCGGGAGTAGCACCGACCATGGCCATACGTGGTCGGTGGCCACGGTCCCACAGAGATCTACTCCTTATTGAAGTCTGCGGCCAATGACTGTAGTCCATTTGCCAAGATCTGCTTCTCGCGCACAACAATCGCTTTTTGATGCTTGGCAAAAATAGGCTCGGACGGGTAAGGCTGGTCATAGCGGGGAGTAATGTTACTAGTCTAAATTACTATCTTTATAGTAGAAAATAACTTAGGTGTGATAACATACAATGCCACATTAATTAGGTTGTAGACACACTTTGCCTTGGTATGTGTGATGTTACAGTTTGTCTTGGTATGTGTGATGTTACAGTAACATAACTAGTTACTCAATCCATCTCTCTCCTCATTAAATCATTGCCATATAAGCAAAAATGTTGACTTGGACTCTTAATTATTAGTGAAGTTACTCCTACTATAACCAGCCTAACTATATCGCCACTTATTATGGTCGGTCTCTCCAGGCTCCAGCCAGGCACCTGTGCAGCTAAAACGGGCTCTCCAAAACCAGCAAGTAGTGACTCCGACAGCTTTGGCGAGACTTCACTCGTTTCCTTTCCTGGCGAATGGCGATGCCTGCTTAATTCAACCGCGTCATGTTCAGTACATTCCATATGCAGGATCCCTCGACTCAGCTGCACACGAACTGGATTTGTTCGTTTCAGTTTCAAATCAGCATAGGAGAATAGCAAAGCGAGTTGCCTCACTGCCACGTTACCCTTGTCCTCGCTGCAAATTGACATGAAGGTGGCTGAAGTGAAAAGGCACGTCTTCAGGTTATTTTTTTTTCTGTCTGCTTCTGTTGCGTTGCGTTGCGTTGCGTCGAGGTGATGCCAAGTGCCCGTGCGCGACTGCGCCCTGGTGGATCGTTGAACCGGGCGTAATTATTCATGTGTCGGCTTGCGTGGTGCGCTCAGTCGTCCCTGGCCCTTTTTAAACCCCCTCCCCTCCTCTCACTCTGCACTGGAAGACAGTGTGCATCGAACAAGGCAGAAGACATCAAACCTAATCCTTAACTGCCCTCCGGCCGGACAGAAACTCCCCCTTCCTCTTCCTCCCCTGTCTCTCTCTGCCACCCCTTGCCTTGGTCGGTTTCATTCTCCTCGATCTCGGTCTTCGTCCTGATATCCTCGATCAAGGCCAAGTAGGCGACCTGCTGCTGCTGCTTCGGTCGGGTACAGGAGAGGCGCCGGCCGTGGTGGATTCTTGGTCGTGGATCGATCGGCCATGTTCGTCAAGAAGCTCGTGGAGAAGGCCTCCAAGAAGGTAACCTCTCTCTCTCACTCATCCCACCCATAGAGTATGTTCTCTGCTCTTCCGCCATTATCACCCCTGTTGTTTAGCTTCCGCACGTGTCCTTCGTCGATGGCGGCTCCATGCTTTGTGGTAGGACTTGGAGATTAGAGACAGTCATGATGCACACAAGGGTGCCTAGATGAAATTAGAGGGCGGGTATCCCAGAATGGTTTCTTTTCCTGATTAAGGAGTAGTTCCGTATCTCACTCCTCCCATTCCCCACCGACCGAATTCTCACGTAATCCCTTCAAGAAAAAAAAAATGGTTCTCCCTAAATGTCACTTTCTTTGTTATTTTTTCTTTAACCATTTTTTTGTCGTGCAAACAAGAATAGAATGTTGCCTTGCCTCGTAGACGCCGTTGCTCAAACGCTGGCTAGGTTGACAGAGATGGAGCGTCGTTGTTTCGATCTGAACTCTGTTCAAATTTCGAACATGCCTGAACGCCATGGGACGATTCAGAAATTAAGACAGCGCTGCCACTGTGGCATGTGATCGCATTAATGTGGAAGCAAGGACGGACGCCTTTGTTTACGGGCTTCGCTTGGGAAGCGGTCGGGATGGATAAGAATTTCGATTGACCAAGTTCGATGCATAGATCATCATGCACAGGTGGAGTTCTACATAAAAAATATCTTAGGCCGGTTCTTCGAGATCGACGAGATTCGCTTTATTCTTATGCTCCGGTGCCGGCTTTGGCCTACTGGTTGGCACCACCTCTTTTACATCATGCCGATCTGCATCATGTATCCTACTTGCAGTGAGAGGTTTAAGAATAAGTATGCATGGTTCGTTTCTGACATCCCACTCTTGCTAAAGGACATGGACATGATGGTGCGTGATTTGACTTTTGAAAGAGAAAAACGGTAGTGGTACAGGTAACTTCATAGTAGGGTAATTAGCTGACTAACTGAACAATTTGCAAAGTGGACAAAACAAAACAAAAAATAGAGAGCAGGAGCAGGTCGTGTGCTGCCTGCTGAGAGTGACACGGTCAGTAGAATTGATATACGAAGAAAATGTTGATTCAAGATGCTCTGTGCTTGAAGTTCAGCTAAGCTGACGCGTGTACTTGTCCTCGTCGTTTAGATTGTACGACTAAAATAAGGTGTGCTACGTGCTCACTTTGATGTGACAGGGCCATGTGCGTGGTCGGTTGAATCATGGACCGGGGGTGATCAGGACATCCTGACACGTACGCATATGATTACTAGGAAGCTGGAAACGTGACATCTTGTACTTTTCCTTTGGTTTATTTATTCTATGAGATCGTAGATTCATAGCATGGAAGAAAATGCCAGGAAAAAAAATTAAATGCCTGAGGAAAAGGAAAAAAGCTCCCGGCGAGGATGGAACTCGCGACCTTTCGCTTACGAAGCGAACGCAATACCACTATGCTACGGAAGCTTTTATGCTCCATTTTCCACATGGTCTTATTTATTCGGATTCTCTGCAGCAATACACCAGCGGCATCGGCAGCTTGCGCGCTGAGGACGTGAGCCCGCGGCTCGCCTTCCACTACGGCGTCCCAGCCGACGCCGCCCTCCTCGCCTACGACCCCCTACTCCACGTCCTCGCCGTCGCCACCAGGTAACCCCCCACTCGCTTCCTCCCCATCCATTCCGGCGTATGCGCCACCCACTTCTCCCCGCCGTTGCTCACGCGCTCGCCTGCAGGAATGGGCAGATCAAGCTCTTCGGCCGCGACAACACGCAGGTGCTGCTCCAGTCCCCCTCCCCTATCCCTCCAAGTTCTTGCAGGTAACCACCACTCCTCTCCCCCGCGCTTCCAATCCCACTGCTTTCTGTCGCGAATGCTGCACTGTAGAATCCCAATTTGGGTCGCTGTGACTTAATTCGACGCTCCGTTTCAGTTCGCCGATGGCCAAGGGGTGCTCCTGAACGTGAACACGCAGAACCAGATTGAGGCACGCTCGACCCATTCCCAAACCCCTTTCCATGTTCAATTTACTAAACGATGTTTCCTTTTCCGTGCGTCTGTTAATTCGGAAAAGCATTTGTATCCAGGTTTGGGACATTGACACGAAGAAGCTGTGCTATCTGCATCCTTTTGAGAGGCAGATAACCGCGTTTACGGTGCTACAGAAGAGTTTCCACATGTAAGTGATGGTTACTGACTACTGAGTGCATTATGGTCATATGGGTCCTGAAAGTTTTAACTGTGTGCTAATGAGGATTTGCCTTTGTGCAGATATGTAGGAGACAGTTTCGGAAATGTGTCACTGTTGAAGCTTGACTTGGATCAGAGATGTCTAGTTGACATGCCATATTGCATTCCTTTTTCTGAATCTTATGGTAGGCTGAGTTACTGATACTATGTTTATATGTTACATACTCGATTTTTGACAAAACCAGCTGCATATTCCACTTTATTTATTCGTCTCATTCATTTATTCAGTTTGTAATTGTATTCAAAATATCACCCCCATTCTGGTATTTGTTCAGTTTTTAGAAAGTAGCTTCACAATAACAGTGGTGGTAATACTTTCATTTGAGAGCCAATGTATTTAGAAACTGAAAGTTAAATTTGGACTCTGTTTGATTTGTTATTGAAGGTTCCACGGCAAATGTTGGTAATGGGGCAGAAGTTGTGTTTGTTTCACCACAGCCTTCTGCTGAATACAATAGGTTTGCCTCATATCCTTACCACGTGTTTGGTATGAATAGTTGCATTTTCTCAGCCATGTCGTATGCATATTGATCTTTCATTATTCATTAATTAATCCACTATCTGTGTGCATAGTAAAATGTCTCGTTAACGTACACTCTTCCTCTCAGGCTGCTCATTATCTTCACAGATGGGGTCATGACTTTATGGGATATTAAGGCAAACAAAGTGGTATTCGTATCCGGTAGAATTACGCAGCAACAATCACACCAGGAGGAGAAAATCGTAACATCGTCATGCTGGGCTTGTACCAATGGAAGCAAAGTTGCTATTGGATATGACAGTGGTGATATCTATCTTTGGGCTATTCCTGGTATTTCAAGTGCACAAAATCCCTCGTCGTTGAGTAATCAGAACCTACCTCTTCAGAGGCTTAACCTTGGATACAAGCTAGACAAGGTCCCAATAATCTCTTTGAGATGGGTCGCTAGTGATGGAAAGTCTGGACGTTTGTATATTAATGGGTTTAGCGAACATGCATACTTATCTCAGGTAGAAACACTGAAATATTCTCACATTGTGGTTACTGTTCCTACCACACGTTTCAAGTGCATGTTTTACCTATGGATATTGTTATCCTAAATGTCATTTTTAGTTACCAGAACTTGCATACATGTGTCCAGGCATGTTTTAGCTCATTGCAAATAATTGGAGTGGTGATATTCATATATCTACCTGATAGGACTGTCTTTAAATAACTATCATGTTGTCAGGAAGATACAGATTTTATTTTTAAGTGGTATTTCATTCTAGAATGCCGATATGACCTGAATGAATTTTTAGGGAAATCCTTTCTTTGATTTTGCCTCTATGTATAACAATTTCTAGGGTTTACAAGAATCTGGTCGATCGGTAACCGGTCAATTTAAACTGGATGATCCACTGGTTTGAACTATTAAAATTTTAAGAGGACTACTTAAAGTAAAAGCTTAGCAGAAGGGCCACAAACTTGTTATTGTTTTCCAGAAACCAGACAAAAAGGTCCATTTTATGATTCTTTCTGAAGAATATTGTGATGGTTTACATGGATATTGTTTTTTTTTTAGTGAGAACTGCATCTTCGCTCAATCTTCCGTTTGGTGCTTTCTGATCACAGGTCCTGATTCTGAATGAAGAGAGTGAATCTCGAATAGTAAAGATGGTATTACCCCTCACTGAAGCTTGCAAAGGAATGGAGCTTGTTACAGGGCTTAGTGACCCAAATAAGCAAAGACAAACTACTCTCGTCCTCTTGTTGAAATCTGGACAAATCTGTTTATACGATGATTCAGAAATTGAGCGCTACCTCCTTCACTCTCAGTCTAGATCACCACCAACACTTCCAAACCACTCATATGTGAAGCAACCATATGGTGATTCAGGCATCAACATTGCGAAGTTCTACTCAAGTGGCCGCACATCAATAGCTGACGAGGCATGTCTATATTCTATAATTGCAAATTATAACTTGCAAATAACTATGAACTCTTTGACCAGACAGCTTCATATTTTAATGGACAGGATTATTTTTCATCATTGGCCACCAAATATCCATGGTTGCTGTCAATGAAGGATAAAGGCCAGAATTCCACAAATATTACGAACATCCATAAGACCAGGAACCTATATATAACTGGACATATGGATGGAACCATAAGCTTTTGGGATGCATCATGCCCTCTTCTCGTGCAGATTTTTATGATAAAGCAGCAGGTAGCTTCAAATCAAAGTTATTTTATTAGATACTTTTCCATAATTATGGATTTTCATACGAACTGCTATTTTTTTACTTCATTCTAACCACGATTTTTTAATAATTGCACAGAATGAAGACAATACATCAAGTGGCACCCGTATTACTTCATTGCAGTTTGATATGTCCTCCAGCATTCTTATATCTGGGGATCAGAGTGGAACGGTAAGCTTTTTCATGACCACAAAGCGGTTTCTTGTTTATGTGTTTGATGCACTTACAGTGCATTAATTTTCTTCCTTCTTTCAGGTACGCATCATCACATTCAAAAAGGACTGTAACGACAATATATTATCCTTTTTACATGGTACTGATTTTCCCATTTCCCACCAGACAAGTTTCTATCTAGATAGTAACTTGGTTTTTTATTCTACAAAAGAGTCTGTGTCACAATAATCTCAATACTATTATTGGGAAGTGTTGCACTTTACCAGTTATATTTTAGCACATTCAGTGATTCTTTTTGGAACATTAAACTAATATGGCAGGTATACACTCATTATCTTTAAGAGCACGTTTTGAGTCTGACATCACTTTCTTTCAATTAATAAACATAAGTTTGCAGCTTATGTGATCAAGTTCTGAACTAGCATAACCATCATGTTATTTATAGGATTTCCATAGACAAGCCTTTCAGTTAAAAGTACTGATATTATTGTTTGATTAGTGGCAATATTAAAAAACTATCCTCTAGACAAATAAAAGATAAATAATATTATCAACAACCATTTTTAGCAATACTAATGGTAGTGAAGACTGAAGAGATGATGCGGAGTTGATGTATTGTTTTCAGAGAGGACAAATGTGTAATGCGGAGTTTCTTAAGAATTATGTGTTGATTTTTGTTTCTACCAGTAGAAAGAATTTATAGATATGGTATGAGAAAAGCTACATAAATGGTTGCCACCAGTCCAGCACTTCTTGGTCTTGTCATCAAGTTGATGCATCATTCTTAATAATATTTTTGCATCTATATGAAGTTTCTGTGTGTTCTTTAACCAACATCTTTGTGACTCGTCAGCTAAGCAAGGGGATAACTACCATGCAAGAAGTATAAAGCTCAAGGGAGCTGTAACCTCCAGCTCTATGATCTCTAACTTGAAGCATTTTGCTGTTGGGACAGAAAAAGGAATTGTAAGAAATCTTTTACTGTGTCAAATTTTCTCGATTTTTGGAACTACTAAGCTCGAAGCACGGTTCAATCAACACGACAAACCCAGTACCTCTTACCAGCTTTTTTGTATCACAGTTTCAAAATAATCGCACTCAAATCTTATCACTTTGTCGACAATAGTAAAACCAAAGAATAAAGCTACTAAATAGTATGTGTTTGCTATACTATCTCGCATAAAATTTTAACTTAATGGTTGCGATTACAAGAATTCAACAACTTGTTTAAGTATAACTCATGTCATGTATATGTCGATGATTATTTTGAAGATATAGAGTGTGGTTATCAAATTATAAGCATATATCTCATGAATGTGTTCTTTAAATATGGTTATTCAACTCAATATTTGGGCTCCATATTCTATCAACAAAGTGACAGATCCAGAAAATCATGTTTTCAGGTATCAGTTATCAAAATAGATGATGCTACTATATTGTACCAAAAACAGCTTGAGTGCCGAGTATCTGGAGGAATTTCCTCCTTGCAGTTTGAACTCTACAGCCATAATGGATATGATAAAGATCTTTTAATAGTAGGCATGGAAGATTCTTCTATTTCTGTTCTCGAGGAAGAAACTGGAAAACTATTGAACACCAACCCAGTTCAGACCAACAGACCATCAAGAGCCCTTCTGTTGCAGACATTGGGTGAGCTATATGGCCCTAATCTATATTCCGTTGTATTATCTAGCCATCAACCTTTTTTGAAGATAATATTGCCACACTATTATGCCATTCTAAAGGCACATAATGCTATTATGCAGAGTTATCTCCAAATGATATATCTGATAACCACAATACAGCATCAAAGGAATCGTTGTTGTTACTTTGTACCGAAGATGCAATCCGCTTATTTTCCTTGACCCATGCGATTCAGGTATTTCTGTTTCCAGTTATCTCAGAATTTTTCGTTCAATGTGAGTCGATGTTGTTCATTTTGGAGCTTTCCTTTGTGCAGGGAATGAAGAACATAACTAACAAGAAGAAATTAAATGGCCGTTGCTGTTTTGCATCTCTTATCCATAGTGGTTCTTCTGAAATTGGACTTGTATTAGTCTTCTCCAATGGAAAGGTAGAAACAAGGTAAGGCAACGGTTGAGTTGAAAACTTAGCACAAAGGCATTGAATTAAAGTTAATGAATTCCAGTGTATTTGTGAAAGCAGATCCCTCCCAGATTTATCCTTGTTGAAGGAAGCCTCTTTGCGAGGTTTTGTATATTCAAAAACCTCCAGTTCCATAACATGTTCATCTAATGGAGAAATCGTCTTGGTAAAGACTGAACCATGCTATTCTCTAACACCTCTTTTAAAGACATTTTTAGTGAATTCAGTGCAGCTCTATTCATGGTTTTAAAAATTAACTTGGTAGTATAAATTGTCTATTTTATTACAGGTCAATGGAGATGAGACGTATTTTTTCTCTACTCTCTGTCAGGATGGTGTCTACAGGTATGCTAGTATGGCTAATTTCTAAATCTAGCAATAATGTATTGTTGGACGTGTTTTCCAACATTGGAGGTTTGCAATTTAATGCACTAGATACCCATTGATTCATCATAGAGCTCCCGATCTGATCTTCAAATGCCTAATGCCTGATTCCGTTATTAATTTTGATCTAAATTTAGAAACACTTCTTCTATCTAAAAAACCATGTTTTCTCGTAGTGGTTCCTTTTGGATTACTTACATATACTTATCTAAGTAGTGTGGTTCGTACACAGGCATGTAGACAATATTAATACAGTATACAAAAAAGACCAGCCTCCCAGGGAAGAATCTTCATATGTAGTGAAGTCCCCTAAAGAAAAGAAAAAGGTAATTATTTTACCTTAGTTCATTTGAAGTCATCTGTGTTAATTTGTATGACAATGGAAATTCTCCAGGGATTATTTGGAATGATTATGAAAGACACTAAAGGAAGCAAGGCCAAAGAGAGTGATTCAAACAGCAATGAACAGTTCATCGCAATAACAATTGAAGAACTGGCTTCAATATTTTCCTCCGCTAACTTTACTCCGCCATCTGAGAGAAGGAACAGTTCATTAAAAGATGACGAAAACATTGAGCTAGACATAGGTATGCTTGTTCGCCAGTTCTAAAAGTACCATGTAGGAACTAGGAATCACAGCTCAACCTAGCTACTACAGAGCCTGCTTAGCACGGGTTTAGAACATGTTTGATATTACATTGATTTTGCCTGTTTAAGGGTCTAGTTATACTTATGCTAACATGTTTCTTCCTGAAGATGATATCGATATTGAGGACAACACACAGAAGCAGAAAGGACCACACTTCCCGGGTCTAAGCAAACAGAAAATTAGCAAGGGATTCCAAACTCTTAGAGGTCAGCGAAGTGTGATAATAAAAAATTATATGTAATTTTGTAATCCAAAGATGGATTTGTAAAATTAGTATTCTGGTGCAACTGTGAAGATTTAATATGGTGTTCAAATACTGAATATGCAGGAAAATTGAAGCCCAAAACAGAAGAAAAGGTGAATTTGGGAAATAAGAAACCTGAAGATGAACCACCGGCTAGACAGATTGACCAGATAAAGATGAAGTATGGATATGCAACAACTAATGTGAGTGCATAGAAGACCATTAGATAATCAAGTTATGAATAGCAATGCATTACCATTGCACACGGTTTATACTTCGGCCTTCGACATTATGCACATAGACTGATTTTATATTACCAACTGATAGCATCTGCATTGAGTCACATGAGAAATACACAGAATAATGCAAACATAATAATTTAGTTCCCTTCAAGGGAAAATATATAGTTAGTTTTTGACTTCCCTTACCAATCTTTTAATGTTTATCTGAACAGGACTCCACCAGTGTTCCAAAAATGATTGGGAACAAGCTGCAAGAGAACATTAAAAAGTTGGAGGTAACATCATTTTGCTTCCCTAGTAATAGTGCTACATGTTTACTCCTGTTACCATGTCTGCTCTAAACTATTTAGTTTCTGAACATTTTTTGGTTACCCATTCGTCATTCCCTACTTCCATAAATTCTTCAACAATCCATATAAATGTCAGGAAAGATCCCCATACAAAACATTCTGCTTAAACTTGAGGGTATTAACATGTATTTATGTGCTTCTCGCAGGGCATTAATCTTCGATCTGCAGATATGGCTAACGGCGCCCAGTCCTTCTCGTCAATGGCAAAAGAGCTGCTGAGAACCACAAAGAACGAGAAGAGCTCATCGTAGCAATGGCAGACATTTTTTTACTCCAGTTGTAAAGTCCTCCTTTTGATGTTTGTTTGAGAAGGCTAACCACACTTGCCAGGCAGTCAGCTCAGAAGTCCTCATGGCTTCGTTTTCCACTATATATGGTTTGTCGACTTTACAACGAGTTCACCTGACATACATGTGGATCATTATGTAGTGCTGCCCTAAAAGTGATTTTGTTGTAGATAGCAGAGAGTATCACGGTGGGAACTTTACAGTCAATTGATTCACCGTGCCAATTTTAATTGTATACATGTATAACTGTCTTATGGTACTTGTATCTGATGAATATAACTCACGACAATTTCATGGTTAACCACCGCATACACATGATGCATGACTGTCAATTGGCTTCTCATGTCCTAGCCAAGAAATGTCAGGGGCTGTTTGTATTGTGGCTGGCGGTTGCCATATCAAAATCTTGGCGTCGACTGGTAGCATAGGCTGGCATTTGGATTGAAGCAAAATTTTGGGTGCCTCAACAAAAATTTGGTGGCCACTCTAGACTCTGCACCAACGCACTGGCAAAACAGGGGCTGGGCAATCCTTCACCAATATATTGACGCACCCTTGATTTGGCATGGCTGGCATAGGCATAAACCAAACAGCCCCTTAGAACAGGCAACTGACAAAGCAAACAGCAGAATCAATAGATGATGGAGGAAACAGTTGGCGACGATCATGTGAAATCACAAATGTGCTGCATGAATAAAAGACTCAAGGAGTAAGTGTGTACAACTGTATCCAGGTAAAACATCAGAAAAATCACGAGAAGCAACAAGTAACAGCACAGCATCACAGCACAGCTAAATTAGTAGCAAGCCAACAACGGGCTAGTCACCAGATCAGCTGATAAAAGCAACCAGAATAGCTGTTTACACATGCAGCGGAGGTCCACAAAAGAAAAGCAGTCAAGAGTACCAAGCTTTTCTTCGCTAACAGTCGAACAGAGACATCTCCAGCATGCCACAGCCCAGGAGCACGCATCTAAACATCCTCCTTACAGCATAACATTACATAAAAAAGAACATAGCAGGCTAAGCCCTAAACAGCAAGCACTGATGATGCACAGCTGAAGTTCTCTAAGCTACTATTTACTCCTCGTCGTCCTCCTGCGGTAAGCCAGTGAAAGATATGTTAGCAACATGTAAAATTTCATCCACACTGCAGTTTAGATGACCTATTGTGATGTACAAAGTTTATATACCTCCTGCTCGTCATCATCCTCGACATCGGACTTTGACTTGTCAGAGCCCTCTCCTTCCTCCTCATCAGCATCAGTTTTCGCCTTCTTAGAGCTGGTGCTCTCCTGATAAATAGAACACAGAACATTATTAGATACTTAAATGCAGCGTACAGGCTTAATGTCATGAAATTTTATGGCAGCGGTAATACTACCTTCTTGCTCACAGTCTTGGTCTCTTTGACCTCCTGCTTCTTGCCTTTATACTTTGCCTTTTCCTAAACAAAGCATGCATTAATGAGTTGTGATCAAAAGATTTGCCTTCCCTTAACCAAATATATGTAGAATTACTAAACATAGCATTTCCATGTTTGCTTGCTGCTCCCACGTGAAATTTTTGGAAAGCGAAGGAACACTGTAACGGAGATTGACAGTGTAATAATTTTGGGATAACGGAGGACGGGCTGGGATGTTTGCAAGGGTGGCTGTTCTTTCAAGTAGTGCAAACATAACAGCACTAGAGCAATTTCCCCAACATTAATTACGTATAAGGCTGCAAACACTGAAAAATCAGATATACCTTATATATCCCACATACTGAGCAAGTCACAAACATTGTAACGGAGAGTGACGATGTTAATATTTTAGTGTAACGGAGGGCACATTAGGTTTTATTTTGGCAAGGGTTGACAATCTAGCGGTACTTTGGCAAGTGGCAGCCAATATAACGGCGCGGGAACAACTTAACCCTATATAATCGCATAAGCAGGGCAAAAATCAAACAAACCTCATCGGACATGCCGCGCCACTTCTCCCCAGCAGCCTTGGTGACCTAGAAACAAAACCAAACAGCCAGCACATGCACAGAGTCATGTAATCGCCCATAGAAACGAAACCCTAGAACTAAAAACCTAGAAATAAACTAGGTTTCGGCTAGGAGAAGAGTGGTGACTCACGGCGGCGACGCCCTTAACCTCAGGGTGTTTCTCCATGAACTGGGGCCTGAACTCAGCCCTACAGACAAGTTATACAAAAAATATTAGGGCATGGTTACGCGTAGATCTGGAGGGATAGAGGGGGAGCGAGCTTACAGGAAGGCGAAGAAGGGGGTGGGAGCGCGCTTCGGCTTGGCTACGCCGCCGGCGGCCGCCTTGCGCTTGCCAGAGGCCTTGAACCTGGCAACGACCCACCAGACGACGGCCAGTTAGTCGGTGCAACCAAAAGCCATGAAACCAGCGGACACGAAGAGGAAACGGGGGAGGAGGAGGTAACTTACGCAGCGTCGCCGTTGGCCTTGGACCTCATGGTAGCAGGCGGGCGTCGCGGGGCGGCTAGGGCTTTGGGGAGGGTTAGGGCTGTGGTGTGGAAATGCGGATCGGGGAAGGCGAGAGCGGATGGAACGGGACTACGGGATGGAAGTGGGGTTGGTTGGGGAAAGGAGGAAGGCGACAAGTGTACTAGTGGCCGCGTGCGGTGGGGGTGGGTTGCGCCCTCTGGGCCGTGAAACTGGGCTTGCCCAAAGAGCTTTGAAGCAGAGTTAACTTGCAGGCTGGGCTGGGCTGGGCTGGGCTAGGCAGAGTTAACCAAGGAGAGGGAGAGGGAGCGGGAGCGGGAGCGGGCCGGCCCAGTTTGTCTCCTGGTTTTCTCAGAAAAACCGGCACATGTTTCCGGTTTGGTTTTTCGCTATTTTTTTTAAATAATACATTTTTTCAATTAATTTTACGCATACTACGTAAAATTGGTATTTCGGAAACTAGCCCGGCCTTGAAGACCCGTGCCCCGATACCTTTTGAGATACGAGGCCCCAACAAGTACAATCAGGGTTTAAGCCTCCGACCAGTGGGTATACACAGCAGTGAAAAGCACACCTGATTGCTTAGGCGTCCAATGGAAAGCAGTACCAAGTAGGTAGGTCTAGACGGGGTCTCTACACCGAAAGGTCCTCGTCAGGGCACCGGTCTCCGAGGCTACGCTAGTTTTCGAATTACCAATTTTATGTATTATTCGTGAAAATGATTAAAAAGTATTTTTTTTGCATTTTTCTTTTTCTTTTTTATTTTTTATTTTTCTTTTTTGTTTCTCTTTTTATTAAAAAATGAATTTCTTTTATTTTTTCAAATCGGATTTTTAAATTTTAACCATTTTTGATTTTGAACAAAATTTAAATCAGAACATTTTTCAATTATGAACTTTTCGAATCTAAACATTTTTATTTCAACAAATATTTTAAAATTTACAAAAAACAAAGGGCAAACCTCTATTCATAGCTAGAGAACTCGGAATCCACGGTGCTCGTCGCAAGAACAAAGCACGGACCTTCGAAATCATAACAGTGGGCTTGACGGGGCCATATATCTCTATCTCTATTACTTATAAAGGAGCAAAAAAAAAACTTCGCTACACGCACCCCACCAAACATACACGGACATACCACAACCACACGATTAGGCCCTCTTAACACGATCTAATGACTTTTATTAGCCTAATTGTTTTTCTTGGTGCACTTAGCAAATAGGTTAGACGGACTGAAACTCTGCCCACACGGAAAGCTCCTGCCCCGTGTATACAATCGTACCATCGCGTAACAAACGCCAAGAATCAAGGAAACTGATTATCACACCACGATCTCCTCTCCCTAATTCCTGCCCTCTTGCTTCGCCACCAATACTAACGCCGCCCGGCAGGAGCGTAACCTCCCTGGAAGGTGCCCTTGTCGCCTTCCTGGACGGCGAACCTTGCCCTCTTGCATCACCAACCAATCCTGATGTCGCCCGGCAAGCAGTGTAACCTCCGTGGACCTGTGACTTCGTCGGCTTCTTGTACGGCAAACCTTGCCCTCTTGCGTCGCCACCAATCCCGACGCCATCCGGCAAGCAGCGCAACCTCCCTGGACGGTACCATCTCTGCTTTCCTGGACGGCGACCTCGACGCCCAGAGTAGCACCTCTGCGCTCCTGGATGTCCAACTTGCTGCTTGGTAGCACCTTCGCCCTCCTACATCGCAAAGTCTGGTGTGCGGCCGTCCCTCCGTCGCCTCCTACACCCTCCCCCCCTTCGCCATCCTGTTAAAAATGGTGGCAGTCAATCTTTGAGTCAAAATTTATTGCTTGCATGCTAGATCAACATAATTAGATACGTTCAGCATATCCTTGTTATTCAAACCCTCACATATCATTCCGTGCTACATATGTTTTTCTTTTACATTACCATGGCCATATTCACATAGATTTTCAGATACACAACCTCAGTTTGTACTTCGCAAATAAGCATCACATCACAGGGCTTTTCAAATGAGCAACCCGAGTTTGTGTTTTGCAAACAAACAACATATGACAGATGCAGATTAAACAACAGATTAGTGTTCAAATATTAGAAAAGATCTCACAGCAGGTGGTCGAAATATAAACAAATTAATTCTAGCAAGAATTGAGGAAGAACAGAAGATGTGGCTATTCAGATGGGCTTACTATACTAATCCATCTAAATTCTCCTTAGTGAAAGCACATTCTCTGCATAATCCATCTGTTACGAGATCCTCTGGTGCCTTTGTCCTCCCACGCACCTCGATTGGAACAGTCTTTTTTATCACGGAGGACCACGCTTGCTCTACATAGTTGTATGAAAGAGATCATCAGATTTTCTCTAAAACATATCACCATGTTATTTCTCTACCATATTTTCTAACTTCTCACAATGTCATTCTGCAAGTGAATGCATGAGTACTAAGAGACATGCATTCAACACATAGTGGCAAAACAAATGGATTTTTCAAACAAATTTTAGGTTATCGGCAACTAGATGAGGCATATTAGACGTACAATTAATACGGTCTAAAAGGGTACGTTCATTTAACCAACCTATCAATATATTCACAAAAATCGATCGCTAGGCATAAGTAGAACCCAAAATCTGTTTTTCGAGGGTTAGCTAAATGAGCATAAGATGAGAGGAGGTGTGATCAAAGAAACATTAAATATGTACAAATGCCACTTACAACGCTATTCGTAAATGGAAAGATCATAAATACTACCATAACTTAAATGTTAGTACAACGAAGTCCTAGAATGAGTATGATCCATGTAAGTATATAAATTTGCACTAGAGTGAGCATTTTCTTTATATACATCATGCATCAGACATCAACTAAAGAGAAATAAAAAATGGTGACACCACAAATTTTAGATGATGAACAATCATATGGATTGGCATTTGAATTTTCTCACTATATAAAATACTCCCTGCGATCCATATTACTTGTCGTTGAAATGGGTGTATCTAGCACTAAAATATGTCTAGATACATCCATTTTAGTGAACAGTAATATGTGAAAGGATACGGATGTCGTCTAGAGGGGGGTGAATAGGCGATTAAAACTTTTCCTAGAGGGGATCAACAAAGGCGGAATAAAACTAGTGTTTACTTTGTTAAGCACAACCTAGAAACAACTAAGGTTCACCTATGTGCACCAACAACTTATGCTAAGCAATACAAGCAACAAAGTGATAGCAAGATATAGGTTACTTCAAGCACGAAGGCTATCACAATGTAAAGTGCATAAGTAAAAGCTCGGGTATAGAGATAACCGAGGCACGCGAGGACGACGGTATTTTACCGAGTTCCTTCCAACATGGAGTACGTCTCGTTTGGAGAGGGGGTGGTATCAAACCACCAACACCATAAAAGGCCTCCCTTATTCTCCGGTGAATCTCACCCCAATGGGATTGATCCACACTTCCACTATCGGTGCACTTGTCGGTGGCAACCGGAACCTCTCACAAGGTTGGGGCACAACTCCACAACTTAATTGGAGGCTCCCAACAAACGCCACAACAAATGCCACCAAGGCTACAATGCCACCAAGGCCACAAAACCGTCTAGGGTTCCAAGAACCCAAGAGGGACAAGCTCCAAAACCAAATTCTCCGAGGAGAACTCAAACCGATGCAACAAATGCAAATGACAAGAACACCACAAAGATGCTCAAATCCCTCACTCTCAAGTTCCAACAAAGCTACTAAAGCTATTGGAGGAACAAGAGAGGAGGAATCAAAGAGAGAGATAAAATCCCCGAAAATCTAGATCCCCAAAGATGCACTCACAAAGAGATGAATCGGTTAGGTCAAAATGTGGGGCTAGATCTCCTCTCTCTTCCACTCAAATATGGGCAAGAATCATAGGGAAAAGATTAGGCAAGCTTCAAGATCTAGAGCAAGTGTGGACAAAGTTTAGCCTAATAGATCATGGAGAAGTAAACTAAACTGAAAAAGGGCAAAGTCTTAAATAGAGGCCCAGAAAAATCTAGCCGTTTGGACAGTTTTGAACAGTCACGTACTACCCGGATTTACTGAAATCTTCTGGAACCAAACAAGATAAGCGAGGAAAAAATGAGAAGCGGCTGAGATGGGGCGCATAGCGAGGCAAGTG
>JAJUPC010000829.1:0-62399 GCA_023614405.1 Avena insularis
TGTTCTGTATACTAACAACAATTGGAGTCATTTTATGTGTGTTCTTTTTACTAACAACAACTAGAGTCATTGCATGTGAGTTCTTTTCACATACCACATATGGATCCACCAGTGTCATTTAAATGTGTCTTCTCTTCAGAGACCACACATTGATCCACTTGTGTCATTGCATGTGTGTTCTTTTTACTAACAACAACCAGAGTCATTGCATGTGTGTTCTTTTAACAATGCACCTATGGATCCACCAGTGTCATTGCATGTGTGTTATTTTTACAATCCACCTATGGATCTACCAGTGTCATTGCATGTGTGTTCTTTTTACTAACAACAACCAGAGTCATTGCATTTGTGTTCTTTTTACTAACAACAACCAGAGTCATTGCATGTGTGTTCTTTTTACTAACAACAACCAGAGTCATTGCATGTGTGTTCTTTTTACTAATAACAACCAGAGTCGTTGTATGTGTGTTCTTTTTACTAAGAACAACCCGAGTCATTGCATGTGTGTTCTCTTCAGAGACCACACATGGATCCACCAGTGTCATTGCATGTGTGTTGTTTTTACTAACAACAACTGGAGTCTTTGCATGTGTGTTCTTTTCACATACCACATATGGATCCACCTGTGTCATTGAAATGTGTGTTCTCTTCAGAGACCACACATGGATCCACCAGTGTCATTGCATGTGTGCTCTTTTTACTAACAACAACAAGAGTCATTGCATGTGTGTTCTTTTCACAATCCACCTATGGATCCACTAGTGTCATTGCATGTGTGTTCTCTTCGCAATCCACCTATGGATCCACCAGAGTCATTGCATGTGTGTTCTTTTTACTAACAACAACCAGAGTCATTTCATGTGTGTTCTTTTTACTAACAACAACAGAGTCATTGCATGTGTGTTCTCTTCAGAGACCACACATGGATCGACCAGTGTCATTGCATGTATGTTCTTTTTACTAACAACAACTAGAGTCATTGCATGTGTGTTCTTTTTACTAACAACAACCAGAGTCATTGCATGTGTGTTCCTTTTACTAATAACAACCAGAGTCGTTGTATGTGTGTTCTTTTTACTAAGAACAACCTGAGTCATTGCATGTGTGTTCTCTTCAGAGACCACACATGGATCCACCAGTGTCATTGCATGTGTGTTGTTTTTACTAACAACAACTGGAGTCATTGCATGTGTGTTCTTTTCACATACCACATATGGATCCACCATGTCATTGAAATGTGTGTTCTCTTGAGACCACACATGGATCCACCAGCCATTTCATGTGTGTTCTTTTTACTAACAACAACAAGAGTCATTGCATGTGTGTTCTTTTCACAATCCACCTATGGATCCACCAGTGTCATTGCATGTGTGTTCTTTTCACAATCCACCTATGGATCCACCAGAGTCATTGCATGTGTGTTCTTTTTAATAATAACAACCAGAGTCATTTCATGTGTGTTCTTTTTACTGATAACAACCAGAGTGATTGCATCTGTGTTCTCTTCAGAGATCACACATGGATCCACCAGTTTCATTGCATGTGTGTTCTTTTCACAATCCACAACTAGAGTCATTGCATGTGTGTTCTTTTCACAATCCACCTATGGATCCACCGGTGTCATTGCATGTGTGTCCTTTTCAAAATCCACCTATGGATCCACCAGAGTCATTGCATGTGTGTTCTTTTTACTAACAACCAGAGTCATTTCATGTGTGTTCTTTTTACTAACAACAACAGTGTCATTGCATGTATGTTCTCTTCAGAGACCACACATGGATCCACCAGTGTCATTGCATGTGTGTCCTTTTCACAATCCAACTATGGATCCACCAGAGTCATTGCATGTGTGTTATTTTTACTAACAACAACCAGAGTCATTGCATGTGTGTTCTTTTTACTAACAACAACCAGAGTCATTGCATGTGTGTTCCTTTTACTAATAACAACCAGAGTCGTTGTATGTGTGTTCTTTTTACTAAGAACAACCTGAGTCATTGCATGTGTGTTCTCTTTAGAGACCACACATGGATCCACCAGTGTCATTGCATGTGTGTTGTTTTTACTAACAACAACTGGAGTCATTGCATGTGTGTTCTTTTCACATACCACATATGGATCCACCTGTGTCATTGAAATGTGTGTTCTCTTCAGAGACCACACATGGATCCACCAGTGTCATTGCATGTGTGCTCTTTTTACTAACAACAACAAGAGTCAGTGTATGTGTGTTCTTTTCACAATCCACCTATGGATCCACCAGTGTCATTGCATGTGTGTTCTTTTCACAATCCACCTATGGATCCACCAGAGTCATTGCATGTGTGTTCTTTTTACTAATAACAACCAGAGTCATTTCATGTGTGTTCTTTTTACTGACAACAACCAGAGTGATTGCATGTGTGTTCTTTTTACTAACAACAACCAGAGTCATTGCATGTGTGTTCTCTTCAGAGACCACACATGGATCCACCAGTGTCATTGCGTGTTTGTTCTTTTTACTAACAACAACTAGAGTCATTGCATGTGTGTTCTCTTCACATACCACATATGGATCCACCAGTGTCATTACATGGGTGTTCTGTATACTAACAACAATTGGAGTCGTTGCATGTGTGTTCTTTTTACTAACAACAACTAGAGTCATTGCGTGTGAGTTCTTTTCACATACCACATATGGATCCACCAGTGTCATTTAAATGTGTCTTCTCTTCAGAGACCACACATGGATCCACTAGTGTCATTGCATGTGTGTTCTTTTTACTAACAACAACCAGAGTCATTGCATGTGTGTTATTTTAACAACGCACCTATGGATCCACCAGTGTCATTGCATGTGTGTTCTTTTCACAATCCACCTATGGATCCACCAGAGTCATTGCATGTGTGTTCTTTTTACTAATAACAACCAGAGTCATTGCATTTGTGTTCTTTTTACTAACAACAACTAGAGTGATTGCATGTGTGTTCTTTTTACTAACAACAACCAGAGTCATTGCATGTGTGTTCTCTTCAGAGACCACACATGGATCCACCAGTGTCATTGCGTGTTTGTTCTTTTTACTAACAACAACTAGAGTCATTGCATGTGTGTTCTCTTCACATACCACATATGGATCCACCAGTGTCATTGCATGTGTGTCCTCTTCACAGACCACACATGGATCCACCAGTGTCATTGCATGTTTTTACTAACAACAACTGGAGTCATTGCATGAGTGTTCTTTTTACTAACAACAACCAGAGTCATTGCATGTGTGTTCTCTTCACATACCACATATGGATCCACCAGTGTCATTACATGTGTGTTCTTTATACTAACAACAATTGGAGTCATTGCATGTGTGTTCTTTTTACTAACAACAACTAGAGTCACTGCATGTGTGTTCTTTTCACATACCACATATGGATCCACCAGTGTCATTTAAATGTGTCTTCTCTTCAGAGACCACACATGGATCCACTAGTGTCATTGCATGTGTGTTCTTTTTACTAACAACAACCAGAGTCATTGCATGTGTGTTATTTTAACAATGCACCTATGGATCCACCAGTGTCATTGCATGTGTGTTATTTTTACAATCCACCTATGGATCCACCAATGTCATTGCATGTGTGTTCTTTTTACTAACAACAACCAGAGTCATTTCATTTGTGTTCTTTTTACTAACAACAACCAGAGTCATTGCATGTGTGTTCTTTTTACTAACAACAACCAGAGTCATTGCATGTGTGTTCTTTTTACTAATAACAACCAGAGTCGTTGTATGTGTGTTCTTTTTACTAAGAACAACCTGAGTCATTGCATGTGTGTTCTCTTCAGAGACCACACATGGATCCACCAGTGTCATTGCATGTGTGTTGTTTTTACTAACAACAACTGGAGTCATTGCATGTGTGTTCTTTTCACATACCACATATGGATCCACCTGTGTCATTGAAATGTGTGTTCTCTTCAGAGACCACACATGGATCCACCAGTGTCATTGCATGTGTGTTCTTTTTACTAACAACAACAAGAGTCATTGCATGTGTGTTCTTTTCACAATCCACCTATGGATCCACCAGTGTCATTGCATGTGTGTTCTTTTCACAATCCACCTATGGATCCACCAGAGTCATTGCATGTGTGTTCTTTTTACTAACAACAACCAGAGTCATTTCATGTGTGTTCTTTTTACTGACAACAACCAGAGTGATTGCATGTGTGTTCTTTTTACTAACAACAACAGAGTCATTGCATGTGTGTTCTCTTCAGAGACCACACATGGATCCACCAGTGTCATTGCATGTGTGTTCTTTTTACTAACAACAACTAGAGTCATTGCATGTGTGTTCTCTTCACATACCACATATGGATCCACCAGTGTCATTGCATGTGTGTTCTCTTCAGAGACCACACATGGATTCACCAGTGTCATTGCTTGTGTTTTTTTACTAACAACAACTAGAGTCATTGCATGTGCGTTCTTTTTACTAACAACAACCAAAGTCATTGCATCTGTGTTCTCTTCAGAGATCACACATGGATCCACCAGTTTCATTGCATGTGTGTTCTTTTCACAATCCACAACTAGAGTCATTGCATGTGTGTTCTTTTCACAATCCACCTATGGATCCACCAGTGTCATTGCATGTGTGTCCTTTTCACAATCCACCTACGGATCCACCAGAGTCATTGCATGTGTGTTATTTTTACTAACAACAGCCAGAGTCATTGCATGTGTGTTCTTTTTACTAACAACCAGAGTCATTGCATGTGTGTTCTTTTTACTAACAACAACCAGAGTCATTGCATGTGTGTTCTTTTTACTAAGAACAACCTGAGTCATTGCATGTGTGTTCTCTTCAGAGACCACACATGGATCCACCAGTGTCATTGCATGTGTGTTGTTTTTACTAACAACAACTGGAGTCATTGCATGTGTGTTCTTTTCACATACCACATATGGATCCACCTGTGTCATTGAAATGTGTGTTCTCTTCAGAGACCACACATGGATCCACCAGTGCCATTGCATGTGTGTTCTTTTTACTAACAACAACAAGAGTCATTGCATGTGTGTTCTTTTCACAATCCACCTATGGATCCACCAGTGTCATTGCATGTGTGTTCTTTTCACAATCCACCTATGGATCCACCAGAGTCATTGCATGTGTGTTCTTTTTAATAATAACAACCAGAGTCATTTCATGTGTGTTCTTTTTACTGATAACAACCAGAGTGATTGCATCTGTGTTCTCTTCAGAGATCACACATGGATCCACCAGTTTCATTGCATGTGTGTTCTTTTCACAATCCACAACTAGAGTCATTGCATGTGTGTTCTTTTCACAATCCACCTATGGATCCACCGGTGTCATTGCATGTGTGTCCTTTTCAAAATCCACCTATGGATCCACCAGAGTCATTGCATGTGTGTTCTTTTTACTAACAACCAGAGTCATTTCATGTGTGTTCTTTTTACTAACAACAACAGTGTCATTGCATGTATGTTCTCTTCAGAGACCACACATGGATCCACCAGTGTCATTGCATGTGTGTCCTTTTCACAATCCAACTATGGATCCACCAGAGTCATTGCATGTGTGTTATTTTTACTAACAACAACCAGAGTCATTGCATGTGTGTTCTTTTTACTAACAACAACCAGAGTCATTGCATGTGTGTTCCTTTTACTAATAACAACCAGAGTCGTTGTATGTGTGTTCTTTTTACTAAGAACAACCTGAGTCATTGCATGTGTGTTCTTTAGAGAACACACATGGATCCACTCAGATGTCATTGCATGTGTTTTGTTTTGACTTACAACAACTGGAGTCATTGCATGTGTGTTCTTTTCACATACCACATATGGATCCACCTGTGTCATTGAAATGTGTGTTCTCTTCAGAGACCACACATGGATCCACCAGTGTCATTGCATGTGTGCTCTTTTTACTAACAACAACAAGAGTCATTGCATGTGTGTTCTTTTCACAATCCACCTATGGATCCACCAGTGTCATTGCATGTGTGTTCTTTTCACAATCCACCTATGGATCCACCAGAGTCATTGCATGTGTGTTCTTTTTACTAATAACAACCAGAGTCATTTCATGTGTGTTCTTTTTACTGACAACAACCAGAGTGATTGCATGTGTGTTCTTTTTACTAACAACAACCAGAGTCATTGCATGTGTGTTCTCTTCAGAGACCACACATGGATCCACCAGTGTCATTGCGTGTGTGTTCTTTTTACTAACAACAACTAGAGTCATTGCATGTGTGTTCTCTTCACATACCACATATGGATCCACCAGTGTCATTACATGTGTGTTGTTTATACTAACAACAATTGGAGTCATTGCATGTGTGTTCTTTTTACTAACAACAACTAGAGTCACTGCATGTGTGTTCTTTTCACATACCACATATGGATCCACCAGTGTCATTTAAATGTGTCTTCTCTTCAGAGACCACACATGGATCCACTAGTGTCATTGCATGTGTGTTCTTTTTACTAACAACAACCAGAGTCATTGCATGTGTGTTCTTTTCACAATGCACCTATGGATCCACCAGTGTCATTGCATGTGTGTTCTTTTCACAATCCACCTATGGATCCACCAGAGTCATTGCATGTGTGTTCTTTTTACTAATAACAACCAGAGTCATTGCATTTGTGTTCTTTTTACTGACAACAACCAGAGTGATTGCATGTGTGTTCTTTTTACTAACAACAACCAGAGTCATTGCATGTGTGTTCTCTTCAGAGACCACACATGGATCCACCAGTGTCATTGCGTGTGTGTTCTTTTTACTAACAACAACTAGAGTCATTGCATGTGTGTTCTCTTCACATACCACATATGGATCCACCAGTGTCATTGCATGTGTGTCCTCTTCACAGACCACACATGGATCCACCAGTGTCATTGCATGTTTTTACTAACAACAACTGGAGTCATTGCATGTGTGTTCTTTTTACTAACAACAACTAGAGTCATTGCATGTGTGTTCTCTTCACATACCACATATGGATCCACCAGTGTCATTACATGTGTGTTGTTTATACTAACAACAATTGGAGTCATTGCATGTGTGTTCTTTTTACTAACAACAACTAGAGTCACTGCATGTGTGTTCTTTTCACATACCACATATGGATCCACCAGTGTCATTTAAATGTGTCTTCTCTTCAGAGACCACACATGGATCCACTAGTGTCATTGCATGTGTGTTCTTTTTACTAACAACAACCAGAGTCATTGAATGTGTGTTCTTTTCACAATGCACCTATGGATCCACCAGTGTCATTGCATGTGTGTTATTTTTACAATCCACCTATGGATCCACCAGTGTCATTGCATGTGTGTTCTCTTTACTAACAACACCAGAGTCATTGCATGTGTGTTCTTTTTACTAACAACAACCAGAGGCATTGCATGTGTGTTCTTTTTACTAACAACAACCAAAGTCATTGCATGTGTGTTCTTTTTACTAATAACAACCAGAGTCATTGTATGTGTGTTCTTTTTACTAAGAACAACCAGAGTCATTGCATGTGTGTTCTCTTCAGAGACCACACATGGATCCACCAGTGTCATTGCATGTGTGTTGTTTTTACTAACAACAACTGGAATCATTGCATGTGTGTTCTTTTCACATACCACATATGGATCCACCTGTGTCATTGAAATGTGTGTTCTCTTTAGAGACCACGCATGGATCCACCAGTGTCATTGCATGTGTGCTGTTTTTACTAACAACAACAAGAGTCATTGCATGTGTGTTCTTTTCACAATCCACCTATGGATCCACCAGTGTCATTGCATGTGTGTTCTTTTCACAATCCACCTATGGATCCACCAGAGTCATTGCATGTGTGTTATTTTTACTAACAACAACCAGAGTCATTTCATGTGTGTTCTTTTTACTGACAACAACCAGAGTGATTGCATGTGTGTTCTTTTTACTAACAACAACAGAGTCATTGCATGTGTGTTCTCTTTAGAGACCACACATGGATCCACCAGTGTCATTGCATGTGTGTTCTTTTTACTAACAACAACTAGAGTCATTGCATGCGTGTTCTCTTCACATACCACATATGGATCCACCAGTGTCATTGCATGTGTGTTCTCTTCAGAGACCACACATGGATTCACCAGTGTCATTGCTTGTGTTTTTTTACTAACAACAACTAGAGTCATTGCATGTGCGTTCTTTTTACTAACAACAACCAAAGTCATTGCATCTGTGTTCTCTTCAGAGATCACACATGGATCCACCAGTTTCATTGCATGTGTGTTCTTTTCACAATCCACAACTAGAGTCATTGCATGTGTGTTCTTTTCACAATCCACCTATGGATCCACCAGTGTCATTGCATGTGTGTCCTTTTCACAATCCACCTATGGATCCACCAGAGTCATTGCATGTGTGTTATTTTTACTAACAACAGCCAGAGTCATTGCATGTGTGTTCTTTTTACTAACAACCAGAGTCATTGCATGTGTGTTCTTTTTACTAACAACAACCAGAGTCATTGCATGTGTGTTCTCTTCAGAGACCACACATGGATCCACCAGTGTTATTGCATGTGTGTTTTTTTACTAACAACAACTGGAGTCATTGCATGTGTGTTCTCTTCACATACCACATATGGATCCACCAGTGTCATTGCATGTGTGTTCTCTTCAGAGACCACACATGGATCCACCAGTGTCATTGCATGTGTGTCCTTTTCACAATCCACCTATGGATCCACCAGAGTCATTGCATGTGTGTTATTTTTACTAACAACAACCAGAGTCATTGCATGTGTGTTCTTTTTACTAACAACAACCAGAGTCATTGCATGTGTGTTCTTTTTACTAACAACAACCAGATTCATTGCATGTATGTTCTTTTTACTAACAACAACCAGAGTCATTGCATGTGTGTTCTCTTCAGAGACCACACATGGATCCACCAGTGTCATTGCATGTGTGTTGTTTTTACTAACAACAACTGGAATCATTGCATGTGTGTTCTTTTCACATACCACATATGGATCCACCTGTGTCATTGAAATGTGTGTTCTCTTTAGAGACCACGCATGGATCCACCAGTGTCATTGCATGTGTGCTGTTTTTACTAACAACAACAAGAGTCATTGCATGTGTGTTCTTTTCACAATCCACCTATGGATCCACCAGTGTCATTGCATGTGTGTTCTTTTCACAATCCACCTATGGATCCACCAGAGTCATTGCATGTGTGTTCTTTTTACTAACAACAACCAGAGTCATTTCATGTGTGTTCTTTTACTGACAACAACCAGAGTGATTGCATGTGTGTTCTTTTTACTAACAACAACCAGAGTCATTGCATGTGTGTTCTCTTCAGAGACCACACATGGATCCACCAGTGTCATTGCATGTGTTTTCGTTTTACTAACAACAACTAAAGTCATTGCATGTGTGTTCTCTTCACATACCACATATGGATCCACCAGTGTCATTGCATGTCTGTTCTCTTTAGAGACCACACATCGATTCACCAGTGTCTTTGCATGTGTTTTTTTACTAACAACAACTAGAGTCATTGCATGTGTGTTCTTTTTACTAACAACAACCAAAGTCATTGCATCTGTGTTCTCTTCAGAGATCACACATGGATCCACCAGTTTCATTGCATGTGTGTTCTTTTCAGAATCCACAACTAGAGTCATTGCATGTGTGTTCTTTTGACAATCCACCTATGGATCCACCAGTGTCATTGCATGTGTGTCCTTTTCACAATCCACCTATGGATCCACCAGAGTCATTGCATGTGTGTTATTTTTACTAACAACAACCAGAGTCATTGCATGTGTGTTCTTTTTACTAACAACAACCAGAGTCATTGCATGTGTGTTCTTTTTACTAACAACAACCAGAGTCATTGCATGTGTGTTCTCTTCAGAGACCACACATGGATCCACCGGTGTCATTGCATCTGTGTTCCTTTTACTAACGACAACTAGAGTCATTGCATGTGTGTTCTTTTCACATACCACATATGGATCCACCAGTGTCATTGAAATGTGTGTTCTCTTCAGAGACCACACATGGATCCACCACTGTCATTGCATGTGTGTTCTTTTTACTAACAACAACCAGAGTCATTGCATGTGTGTTCTTTTCGCAATCCACCTATGGATCCACCAGTGTCATTGCATGTGTGTTCTTTTCACAATCCACCTAAGGATCCACCAGTGTCATTGCATGTGTGTTCTTTTTACTAACAACAACCAGACTCATTGCATGTGTGTTCTTTTTACTAACAACAACCAGATTCATTGCATGTGTGTTCTTTTTACTAACAACAACCACAGTCATTGCATGTGTGTTCTCTTCAGAGCCCACACATGGATCCACCAGTGTTATTGCATGTGTTTTTTTTACTAACAACAACTGGAGTCATTGCATGTGTGTTCTCTTCACATACCACATATGGATCCACCAGTGTCATTGCATGTGTGTTCTCTTCAGAGACCACACATGGATCCACCAGTGTCATTGCATGTGTGTTTTTTACTAACAACAACTGGAGTCATTGCGTGTGTGTTATTTTTACTAACAACAACTATAGTCATTACATGTGTGTTCCCTTCAAAGACCACACATGGATCCACCAGTGTCAGTGCATATGTGTTCTTTTTACTAACAACAACCAGAGTCATTGCATGTGTGTTCTTTTTACTAACAACAACCAGAGTCATTGCATGTGTGTTCTTTTTACTAACAACAACCAGATTCATTGCATGTATGTTCTTTTTACTAACAACAACCAGAGTCATTGCATGTGTGTTCTCTTCAGAGACCACATATGGATCCACCAGTGTCATTGCATGTGTGTTGTTTTTACTAACAACAACTGGAGTCATTGCATGTGTGTTCTTTTCACATACCACATATGGATCCACCTGTGTCATTGAAATGTGTGTTCTCTTCAGAGACCACACATGGATCCACCAGTGTCATTGCATGTGTGCTCTTTTTACTAACAACAACAAGAGTCATTGCATGTGTGTTCTTTTCACAATCCACCTATGGATCCACCAGTGTCATTGCATGTGTGTTCTTTTCACAATCCACCTATAGATCCACCAGAGTCATTGCATGTGTGTTCTTTTTACTAACAACAACCAGAGTCATTTCATGTGTGTTCTTTTTACTGACAACAACCAGAGTGATTGCATGTGTGTTCTTTTTACTAACAACAACCAGAGTCATTGCATGTGTGTTCTCTTCAAAGACCACACATAGATCCACCAGTGTCATTGCATGTGTTTTCGTTTTACTAACAACAACTAGAGGCATTGCATGTGTGTTCTCTTCACATACCACATATGGATCCACCAGTGTCATTGCATGTGTGTTCTCTTTAGAGACCACACATCGATTCACCAGTGTCATCGCATGTGTTTTTTTTACTAACAACAACTAGAGTCATTGCATGTGTGTTCTTTTTACTAACAACAACCAAAGTCATTGCATTTGTGTTCTCTTCAGAGATCACACATGGATCCACCAGTTTCATTGCATGTGTGTTCTTTTCACAATGCACAACTAGAGTCATTGCATGTGTGTTCTTTTCACAATCCACCTATGGATCCACAAGTGTCATTGCATGTGTGTCCTTCTCACAATCCACCTATGGATCCACCAGAGTCATTGCATGTGTGTTATTTTTACTAACAACAACCAGAGTCACTGCATGTGTGTTCTTTTTACTAACAACAACCAGAGTCATTGCATGTGTGTTCTTTTTACTAACAACAACCAGAGTAATTGCATGTGTGTTATCTTCAGAGACCACACATGGATCCACCGGTGTCATTGCATCTGTGTTCTTTTTACTAACGACAACTGGAGTCATTGCATGTGCGTTCTTTTCACATACCACATATGGATCCACCAGTGTCATTGAAATGTGTGTTCTCTTTAGAGACCACACATGGATCCACCACTGTCATTGCATGTCTGTTCTTTTTACTAACAACAACTAGAGTCAGTGCATGTGTGTTCTTTTCGCAATCCACCTATGGATCCACCAGTGTCATTGCATGTGTGTTCTTTTCACAATCCACCCAAGGATCCACCAGTGTCATTGCATGTGTGTTCTTTTTACTAACAACAACCAGACTCATTGCATGTGTGTTCTTTTTACTAACAACAACCAGATTCATTGCATGTGTGTTCTTTTTACTAACAACAACCACAGTCATTACATGCGTGTTCTCTTCAGAGACCACACATGGATCCACCAGTGTTATTGCATGTGTGTTTTTTTACTAACAACAACCGGAGTCATTGCATGTGTGTTCTCTTCACATACCACATATGGATCCACCAGTGTCATTGCATGTGTGTTCTCTTCAGAGACGACACATGGATCCACCAGTGTCATTGCATGTGTGTTTTTTTACTAACAACAACTGGAGTCATTGTGTGTGTGTTCTTTTTACTAACAACAACTATAGTCATTGCATGTGTGTTCCCTTCAAAGACCACACATGGATCCACCAGTGTCATTGCATATGTGTTCTTTTTACTAACAACAACCAGAGTCATTGCATGTGTGTTCTTTTTACTAACAACAACCAGAGTCATTGCATGTGTGTTCTTTTTACTAACAACAACCAGATTCATTGCATGTATGTTCTTTTTACTAACAACAACCAGAGTCATTGCATGTGTGGTCTTTTCGCAATCCACCTATGGATCCACCAGTGTCATTGCATGTGTGTTCTTTTCACAATCCACCTAAGGATCCACCAGTGTCATTGCATGTGTGTTCTTTTTACTAACAACAACCAGAGTCATTGCATGTGTGTTCTTTTTACTAACAACAACCAGATTCATTGCATGTGTGTTCTTTTTACTAACAACAACCAGAGTCATTGCTTGTGTGTTCTCTTTCAGAGACCACACATGGATCCACCAGTGTTATTGCATGTGTGTTTTTTTACTAACAACAACTGGAGTCATTGCATGTGTGTTCTCTTCACATACCACATATGGATCCACCAGTGTCATTGCATGTGTGTTCTCTTCAGAGACCACACATGGATCCACCAGTGTCATTGCATGTGTGTTTTTTTACTAACAACAACTGGAGTCATTGCATGTGTTTTTTTTTACTAACAACAACCAGAGTCATTGCATGTGTGTTCTCTTTAGAGACCACACATGGATCCACCAGTGTCATTGCATATGTGTCCTTTTTACTAACAACAACCAGAGCCATTGCATGTGTGTTCTTTTTACTAACAACCAGAGTCATTGCATGTGTGTTCTTTTTACTAACAATAACCAGAGTCATTGCATGTGTGTTCTCTTCCGAGACCACACATGGATCCACCAGTGGCATTGCATGTGTGTTCTTTTTACTAACAACAACTGGAGTCATTGCACGTGTGTTATTTTCACATACCACATATGGATCCACCAGTGTCATTGAAATGTTTGTTCTCTTTAGAGACCACACATGGATCCACCAGTGTCATTGCATGTGTGCTCTTTTTACTAAGAACAACCAGAGTCATTGCATGCATGTTCTTTTCACAATCTAGCTATGGATCCACAGTGTCATTGCTTGTGTGTTCTTTTCACAATCCACCTATGGATCCACCAGAGTCATTGCATGTGTGTTCTTTTAACTAACAACAACCAGAGTCATGGCATGTGTGTTCTTTTTACTAACAACAACCGGAGTCATTGCATGTGTGTTCTTTTTACTAACAACAACCAGAGTCATTGCATGTGTGTTCTTTTTACTAACAACAACCAGAGTCATTGCATGTGTGTTCTCTTCAGAGACCACACATGGATCCACCAGTGTTATTGCATGTGTGTTCTTTTTACTAACAACAACTGGAGTCATTGCATGTGTGTTATCTTCACATACCACATATGGATCCACCGGTGTCATTGCATGTGTGTTCTCTTCAGAGACCACACATGGATCCACCAGTGTCATTGCATGTGTTTTTTTACTAACAACAACTAGAGTCATTGCATGTGTGTTCTTTTTACTAACAACAACCAGAGTCATTGCATATGTGTTCTCTTCAGAGAACACACATGGATCCACCAGTGTCATTGCATATGTGTTATTTTTACTAACAACAACCAGAGTCATTGCATGTGTGTTCTTTTTACTAACAACAACCGGAGTCATTGCATGTGTGTTCTTTTTACTAACAACAGCCAGAGACATTGCATGTTTATTCTCTTTAGAGACCACACATGGATCCACCAGTGTTATTGCATGTCTGATCTTTTTACTAACAACAACCAGAGTCATTGCATGTGTGTTCTTTTTACTAACAACCAGAGTCATTGCATGTGTGTTCTCTTCAGAGACCACACATCGATCCACCAGTGTCATTGCATGTGTGTTCTTTTTACTAACAACAACTAGAGTCATTGCATGTGTGTTATTTTCACATACCACATATGGATCCACCAGTGTCATTGAAATGTTTGTTCTCTTTAGAGACCACACATGGATCCACCAGTGTCATTGCATGTGTGCTCTTTTTACTAACAACAACCAGAGTCATTGCATGTGTGTTCTTTTCACAATCTAGCTATGGATCCACAGTGTCATTGCATGTGTGTTCTTTTCACAATCCACCTATGGATCCACCAGAGTCATTGCATGTGTGTTATTTTAACTAACAACAACCAGAGTCATGGCATGTGTGTTCTTTTTACTAACAACAACCAGAGTCATTGCATGTGTGTTCTTTTTACTAACGAAACCAGAGTCATGGCATGTGTGTTCTTTTTACTAACAACAACCTAGAGTCATTGCATGTGTGTTCTTTTTACTAACAACAACCAGAGTCATTGCATGTGTGTTCTTTTTACTAACCACAACCAGAGTCATTGCATGTGTGTTCTCTTCAGAGACCACACATGGATCCACCAGTCTTATTGCATGTGTGTTCTTTTTACTAACAACAACTAGAGTCATTGCATGTGTGTTATCTTCACATACCACATATGGATCCACCAGTGTCATTGCATGTGTCCTCTTCTGAGACACACATGGATCCACCAAAGGTCATTGCATGTTTTTACTAACAACAACTGGAGTCATTGCATGAGTGTTCTTTTTACTAACAACAACCAGAGTCATTGCATGTGTGTTCTCTTCAAAGACCACACATGGATCCACCAGTGTCATTGCATATGTGTTCTTTTTACTAACAACAACCAGAGTCATTGCATGTGTGTTCTTTTTACTAACAACCAGAGTCATTGCATGTGAGTTCTTTTTACTAACAACAACTAGAGTCATTGCATGTGTGTTCTCTTTAGAGACCACACATGGATCCACCAGTGTCATTGCATGTGTGCTCTTTTTACTAACAACAACCAGACTCATTGCATGTGTGTTCTTTTTACTAACAACCAGAGTCATTGAAATGTCTATTCTCTTCAGAGACCACACATAGATCCACCAGTGTCATTGCATATGTGTTCTTTTTTCTAACAACAACCAGAGTCATTGAAACATGTGTTCTTTTCACATACCACATATGGATCCACCAGTGTCATTGAAATGTTTGTTCTCTTTAGAGACCACACATGGATCCACCAGTGTCATTGCATGTGTGCTCTTTTTACTAACAACAACCAGAGGAATTGCATGTGTGTTCTTTTCACAATCTAGCTATGGATCCACAGTGTCATTGCATGTGTTGTCTTTTCACAATCCACCTATGGATCCACCAGAGTCATTGCATGTGTGTTCTTTTAACTAACAACAACCAGATTCATGGCATGTGTGTTCTTTTTACTAACAACAACCAGAGTCATTGCATGTGTGTTCTTTTTACTAACAACAACCAGAGTCATGGCATGTGTGTTCTTTTTACTAACAACAACCAGAGTCATTGCATGTGTGTTCTTTTTACTAACAACAACTAGAGTCATTGCATGTGTGTTCTTTTTACTAACCACAACCAGAGTCATTGCATGTGTGTTCTCTTCAGAGCCCACACATGGATCCACGAGTGTTATTGCATGTGTGTTCTTTTTACTAACAACAACTAGAGTGATTGCATGTGTGTTATCTTCACATACCACATATGGATCCACCAGTGTCATTGCATGTGTGTCCTCTTCACAGACCACACATGGATCCACCAGTGTCATTGCATGTTTTTTACTAACAACAACTGGAGTCATTGCATGTGTGTTCTTTTTACTAACAACAACCAGAGTCATTGCATGTGTGTTCTCTTCAAAGACCACACATGGATCCACCAGTGTCATTGCATATGTGTTCTTTTTACTAACAACAACCAGAGTCATTGCATGTGTGTTCTTTTTACTAACAACAACTAGAGTCATTGCATGTGTGTTCTTTTTACTAACAACAGCCAGAGTCATTGCATGTGTGTTCTCTTTAGAGACCACACATGGATCCACTAATGTTATTGCATGTGTGTTCTTTTTACTAACAACAACCAGAGTCAATGCATGTGTGTTCTTTTTACTAACAACCAGAGTCATTGCATGTGTGTTCTCTTCAGAGACCACACATCGATCCACCTGTGTCATTGCATGTGTGTTCTTTTTACTAACAACAACTAGAGTCATTGCATGTGTGTTCTTTTTACTAACAACAACCAGAGTCATTGCATGTGTGCTCTTTTTACTAACAACAACCAGAGTCATTGCATGTGTGTTCTTTTCACAATCTAGTTATGGATCCATAGTGTCATTGCATGTGTGTTCTTTTCACAATCCACCTATGGATCCACCAGAGTCATTGCATGTGTGTTCTTTTAACTAACAACAACCAGAGTCATGGCATGTGTGTTCTTTTTACTGACAACAACCAGAGTCATTGCATGTGTGTTCATTTTACTAACAACAACCAGAGTCATTGCATGTGTGTTCTTTTTACTAACAACAACCAGAGTCATTGCATGTGTGTTCTTTTTACTAACAACAACCAGAGTCATTGCATGTGTGTACTCTTCAGAGACCACACATGGATCCACCAGTGTTATTGCATGTGTGTTCTTTTTACTAACAACAACTAGAGTCATTGCATGTGTGTTCTTTTTACTAACAACAACTAGAGTCATTACATGGATCCACCAGTGCCATTGCATATGTGTTCTTTTTACTAACAACAACCAGAGTCATTGCATGTGTGCTCTTTTTACTAACAACAACCAGAGTCATTGCATGTGTGTTCTTTTCGCAATCTAGCTATGGATCCATAGTGTCATTGCATGTGTGTTCTTTTCACAATCCACCTATGGATCCACCAGAGTCATTGCATGTGTGTTCTTTTAACTAACAACAACCAGAGTCATTGCATGTGTGTTCTTTTAACTAACAACAACCAGAGTCATGGCATGTGTGTTCTTTTTACTAACAACAACCGGAGTCATTGCATGTGTGTTCTTTTTACTAACAACAACCAGAGTCATTGCATGTGTGTTCTTTTTACTAACAACAACCAGAGTCATTGCATGTGTGTTCTCTTCAGAGACCACACATGGATCCACCAGTGTTATTGCATGTGTGTTCTTTTTACTAACAACAACTGAGTCCTTGGATGTGTGTTATCTTCAGATACCACATATGGATCCACCGGTGTCATTGCATGTGTGTTCTCTTCAGAGACCACACATGGATCCACCAGTGTCATTGCATGTGTTTTTTTACTAACAACAACTAGAGTCATTGCATGTGTGTTCTTTTTACTAACAACAACCAGAGTCATTGCATATGTGTTCTCTTCAGAGAACACACATGGATCCACCAGTGTCATTGCATATGTGTTATTTTTACTAACAACAACCAGAGTCATTGCATGTGTGTTCTTTTTACTAACAACAACCGGAGTCATTGCATGTGTGTTCTTTTTACTAACAACAGCCAGAGACATTGCATGTTTATTCTCTTTAGAGACCACACATGGATCCACCAGTGTTATTGCATGTCTGATCTTTTTACTAACAACAACCAGAGTCATTGCATGTGTGTTCTTTTTACTAACAACCAGAGTCATTGCATGTGTGTTCTCTTCAGAGACCACACATCGATCCACCAGTGTCATTGCATGTGTGTTCTTTTTACTAACAACAACTAGAGTCATTGCATGTGTGTTATTTTCACATACCACATATGGATCCACCATTGTCATTGAAATGTTTGTTCTCTTTAGAGACCACACATGGATCCACCAGTGTCATTGCATGTGTGCTCTTTTTACTAACAACAACCAGAGTCATTGCATGTGTGTTCTTTTCACAATCTAGCTATGGATCCACAGTGTCATTGCATGTGTGTTCTTTTCACAATCCACCTATGGATCCACCAGAGTCATTGCATGTGTGTTATTTTAACTAACAACAACCAGAGTCATGGCATGTGTGTTCTTTTTACTAACAACAACCAGAGTCATTGCATGTGTGTTCTTTTTACTAACGAAACCAGAGTCATGGCATGTGTGTTCTTTTTACTAACAACAACCTAGAGTCATTGCATGTGTGTTCTTTTTACTAACAACAACCAGAGTCATTGCATGTGTGTTCTTTTTACTAACCACAACCAGAGTCATTGCATGTGTGTTCTCTTCAGAGACCACACATGGATCCACCAGTCTTATTGCATGTGTGTTCTTTTTACTAACAACAACTAGAGTCATTGCATGTGTGTTATCTTCACATACCACATATGGATCCACCAGTGTCATTGCATGTGTGTCCTCTTCACAGACCACACATGGATCCACCAGTGTCATTGCATGTTTTTACTAACAACAACTGGAGTCATTGCATGAGTGTTCTTTTTACTAACAACAACCAGAGTCATTGCATGTGTGTTCTCTTCAAAGACCACACATGGATCCACCAGTGTCATTGCATATGTGTTCTTTTTACTAACAACAACCAGAGTCATTGCATGTGTGTTCTTTTTACTAACAACAACCAGAGTCATTGCATGTGTGTTCTTTTTACTAACAACAGCCAGAGTCATTGCATGTGTGTTCTCTTTAGAGACCACACATGGATCCACCAGTGTTATTGCATGTCTTATCTTTTTACTAACAACAACCAGAGTCATTGCATGTGTGTTCTTTTTACTAACAACCAGAGTCATTGCATGTGTGTTCTCTTCAGAGACCACACATCGATCCACCAGTGTCATTGCATGTGTGTTCTTTTTACTAACAACAACTAGAGTCATTGCATGTGTGTTATTTTCACATACCACATATGGATCCACCAGTGTCATTGAAATGTTTGTTCTCTTTAGAGACCACACATGGATCCACCAGTGTCATTGCATGTGTGCTCTTTTTACTAACAACAACCAGAGGAATTGCATGTGTGTTCTTTTCACAATCTAGCTATGGATCCACAGTGTCATTGCATGTGTTGTCTTTTCACAATCCACCTATGGATCCACCAGAGTCATTGCATGTGTGTTCTTTTAACTAACAACAACCAGATTCATGGCATGTGTGTTCTTTTTACTAACAACAACCAGAGTCATTGCATGTGTGTTCTTTTTACTAACAACAACCAGAGTCATGGCATGTGTGTTCTTTTTACTAACAACAACCAGAGTCATTGCATGTGTGTTCTTTTTACTAACAACAACTAGAGTCATTGCATGTGTGTTCTTTTTACTAACCACAACCAGAGTCATTGCATGTGTGTTCTCTTCAGAGCCCACACATGGATCCACGAGTGTTATTGCATGTGTGTTCTTTTTACTAACAACAACTAGAGTGATTGCATGTGTGTTATCTTCACATACCACATATGGATCCACCAGTGTCATTGCATGTGTGTCCTCTTCACAGACCACACATGGATCCACCAGTGTCATTGCATGTTTTTTACTAACAACAACCAGAGTCATTGCATGTGTGTTCTCTTCAAAGACCACACATGGATCCACCAGTGTCATTGCATATGTGTTCTTTTTACTAACAACAACCAGAGTCATTGCATGTGTGTTCTTTTTACTAACAACAACCAGAGTCATTGCATGTGTGTTCTCTTTAGAGACCACACATGGATCCACTAATGTTATTGCATGTGTGTTCTTTTTACTAACAACAACCAGAGTCAATGCATGTGTGTTCTTTTTACTAACAACCAGAGTCATTGCATGTGTGTTCTTGAGACCACACATGGATCCACCAGTGTTATTGCATGTGTGTTCTTGTTACTAACAACAACCAGAGTCATTGCATGTGTGCTCTTTTTACTAACAACAACCAGAGTCATTGCATGTGTGTTCTTTTCACAATCTAGTTATGGATCCATAGTGTCATTGCATGTGTGTTCTTTTCACAATCCACCTATGGATCCACCAGAGTCATTGCATGTGTGTTCTTTTAACTAACAACAACCAGAGTCATGGCATGTGTGTTCTTTTTACTGACAACAACCAGAGTCATTGCATGTGTGTTCATTTTACTAACAACAACCAGAGTCATTGCATGTGTGTTCTTTATAGTAACGACAACCAAAGTGATTGCATGTGTGTTCTTTTTACTAACAACAACCAGAGTCATTGCATGTGTGTACTCTTCAGAGACCACACATGGATCCACCAGTGTTATTGCATGTGTGTTCTTTTTACTAACAACAACTAGAGTCATTGCATGTGTGTTCTTTTTACTAACAACAACTAGAGTCATTACATGGATCCACCAGTGCCATTGCATATGTGTTCTTTTTACTAACAACAACCAGAGTCATTGCATGTGTGCTCTTTTTACTAACAACAACCAGAGTCATTGCATGTGTGTTCTTTTCGCAATCTAGCTATGGATCCATAGTGTCATTGCATGTGTGTTCTTTTCACAATCCACCTATGGATCCACCAGAGTCATTGCATGTGTGTTCTTTTAACTAACAACAACCAGAGTCATGGCATGTGTGTTCTTTTTACTAACAACAACCAGAGTCATTGCATGTGTGTTCTTTTTACTAACAACAACCAGAGTCATTGCATGTGTGTTCTTTTTACTAACAACAACCAGAGTCATTGCATGTGTGTTCTTTTTACTAACAACAACCAGAGTCATTGCATGTGTATTCTCTTCAGAGACCACACATGGATCCACCAGTGTTATTGCATGTGTGTTCTTTTTACTAACAACAACTAGAGTCATTGCATGTGTGTTATCTTCACATACCACATATGGATCCACCGGTGTCATTGCATGTGTGTCCTCTTCAGAGACCACACATAGATCCACCAGTGTCATTGCATGTGTTTTTTTACTAACAACAACTTGAGTCAATGCATGTGTGTTCTTTTTACTAACAACAACCAGAGTCATTGCGTGTGTGTTCTTTTTACTAATAACAACCAGAGTCATTGCATGTGTGTTCTTTTCACTAACAACAACCAGAGTCATTGCATGTGTGTTCTCTTCAGAGACCACACATGGATCCACCAGTGTTATTGCATGTGTGTTCTTTTTGCTAACAACAACTGGAGTCATTGCATTTGTGTTCTCTTCACATACCACATATGGATCCACTAGTGTCATTGCATCTGTGTTCCCTTCAGAGACCACACATGGATCCACCAGTGTCATTGCATGTGTTTTTTTACTAAAAACAACTAGAGTCGTTGCATGTGTGTTCTTTTTACTAACAACAACCAGAGTCATTGCATGTGTGTTCTCTCCAAAGACCACACATGGATCTACCAGTGTCATTGCATATGTGTTCTTTTTACTAACAACAACCATAGTCATTGCATGTGTGTTATTTTTACTAACAACAACTAGAGTCATTGGATATGTGTTCTTTTTACTAACAACAACCAGAGTTATTGCATGTGTGTTCTCTTTAGAGACCACACATGGATCCACCAGTGTTATTGCATGTGTGTTCTTTTTACTAACAAAAACCAGAGTCATTGCATGTGTGTTCTTTTTACTAACAACCAGAGTCATTGCATGTGTGTTCTCTTCAGAGACCACAGATCGATCCACCAGTGTCATCGCATGTGTATTCTTTTTACTAACAACAACTGGAGTCATTGTATGTGTGTTATTTTCACATACCACATATGGATCCACCAGTGTCATTGAAATGTTTGTTCTCTTTAGAGACCACACATGGATCCACCAGTGTGATTGCATGTGTGCTCTTTTTACTAACAACAACCAGAGTCATTGTATGTGTGTTCTTTTCACAATCTAGCTATGGATCCATAGTGTCATTGCATGTGTGTTCTTTTCACAATCCAGCAATGGATCCACCAGAGTCATTGCATGTGTGTTCTTTTAACTAACAACAACCAGAGTCATGGCATGTGTGTTCTTTTTACAAACAACAACTAGAGTCATTGCATGTGTGTTCTCTTCAGAGACCACACATGGATCCACCAGTGTCATTGCATGTGTGTTCTTTTTACTAATGGCAACTGGAGTCATTGCATGTGTGTTCTTTTCACATACCACATATGGATCCACCAGTGTCATTGAAATGTGTGTTCTCTTCAGAGACCACACATGGATCCACCAGTGTCATTGCATGTGTGTTCTGTTTACTAACATCAACTAGAGTCATTGCATGTGTGTTCATTTCACAATCCACCTACGGATCCACTAGTGTCATTGCATGTGTGTTCTTTTCACAATCCACCTATGGATCCACCAGTGTCATTGCATGTGTGTTCTTTTTACTAACAACAACCAAAGTCATTGCATGTGTGTTCTTTTTACTAACAACAACCAGAGTCATTGCATGTGTGTTCTTTTTACTACCAACAACCAGAGTCAATGCATGTGTGTTCTTTTTACTAACAACAACCATAGTCATTGCATGTGTGTTCTTTTTACTAACAACAACCAGAGTCAATGCATGTGTGTTCTCTTCAGAGACCACACATGGATCCACTAGTGTTATTGCATGTGTGTTATTTTTACTAACAACAACTTGAGTCATTGCATTTGTGTTCTCTTCACATACCACATATGGATCCACTAGTGTCATTGCATGTGTGTTCTCTTCAGAGACCACAAATGAATCCACTAGTGTCATTGCATGTGTTTTTTTACTAACAACAACCAGAGTCATTGCATGTGTGTTCTCTTCAAAGACCACACATGGATCTACCAGTGTCATTGCATATGTGTTCTTTTTACTAACAACAACCAGACTCATTGCATGTGCGTTCTTTTTACTAACAACCAGAGTCATTGCATGTGTGTTCTTTTTACTAACAATAACCAGAGTCATTGCATGTGTGTTTTCTTCAGAGACCACACATGGATCCACCAGTGTCATTGCATGTGTGTTCTTTTTACTAACAACAACTGGAGTCATTGCATGTGTGTTATTTTCACATACCACATATGGATCCACCAGTGTCATTGAAATGTTTGTTCTCTTTAGAGACCACACATGGATCCACCAGTGTCATTGCATGGGTGCTCTTTTTACTAAGAACAACCAGAGTCATTGCATGCGTGTTCTTTTCACAATCTAACTATGGATCCACAGTGTCATCGCATGTGTGTTCTTTTCACAATCCACCTATGGATCCACCAGAGTCATTGCATGTGTGTTCTTTTAACTAACAACAACCAGAGTCATGGCATGTGTGTTCTTTTTACTAACAACAACCAGAGTCACTGCATGTGTGTTCTTTTTACTAACAACAACCAGAGTCATTGCATGTGTGTTCTTTTTACTAAGAACAACCAGAGTCAATGCATGTGTGTTCTTTTTACTAACAACAACCATAGTCATTGCATGTGTCTTCTTTTTACTAACAACAACCAGAGTCAATGCATGTGTGTTCTCTTCAGAGACCACACACGGATCCACTAGTGTTATGCATGTGTGTTATTTTCACTAACAACAACTTGAGTCATTGCATTTGTGTTCTCTTCACATTCCACATATGGATCCACTAGTGTCATTGCATGCGTGTTCTCTTCAGAGACCACAAATGAATCCACTAGTGTCATTGCATGTGTGTTTTTTTACTAACAACAACCAGAGTCATTGCATGTGTGTTCTCTTCAAAGACCACACATGGATCCACCAGTGTCATTGCATATGTGTTCTTTTTACTAACAACAACCAGAGTCATTGCATGTGTGTTCTTTTTACTAACAACCAAAGTCATTGCATGTGTGTTCTTTTTACTCATAATAACCAGAGTCATTGCATGTGTGTTCTCTTCAGAGACCACACATGGATCCACCAGTGTCATTGCATGTGTGTTCTTTTTACTAACAACAACTGGAGTCATTGCATGTGTGTTATTTTCACATACCACATATGGATCCACCAGTGTCATTGAAATGTTTGTTCTCTTTAGAGACCACATGGATCCACCAAAGGTCATTGCATGTGCTCTTTTACTAAGAACAACCAGAGTCACTGCATGCGTGTTCTTTTCACAATCTAGCTATGGATCCACAGTGTCATTGCATGTGTGTTCTTTTCACAATCCACCTATGGATCCACCAGAGTCATTACATGTGTGTTCTTTTAACTAACAACAACCAGTCATGGCATGTGTGTTCTTTTTACTAACAACAACAAGAGTCACTACGTGTGTGTTCTTTTTACTAACAACAACCAGAGTCATTGCATGTGTGTTCTTTTTACTAACAACAACCAGAGTCATTGCATGTGTGTTCTCTTCAGAGACCACACATGGATCCACCAGTGTTATTGCATGTGTGTTCTTTTTACTAACAACAACTAGAGTCATTGCATGTGTGTTATCTTCACATACCACATATGGATCCACCGGTGTCATTGCAGGTGTGTTCTCTTCAGAGACCACACATGGATCCACCAGTGTCATTGCATGTGTTTTTTTACTAACAACAACTAGAGTCATTGCATGTGTGTTCTTTTTACTAACAACAACCAGAGTCATTGCATATGTGTTCTCTTCAGAGAACACACATGGATCCACCAGTGTCATTGCATATGTGTTCTTTTTACTAACAACAACCAGAGTCATTGCATGTGTGTTCTTTTTACTAACAACAACCAGAGTTATTGCATGTGTGTTCTTTTTAATAACAACAGCCAGAGTCATTGCACGTGTGTTCTCTTTAGAGACCACACATGGATCCACCAGTGTTATTGCATGTCTTATCTTTTTACTAACAACAACCAGAGTCATTGCATGTGTGTTCTTTTTACTAACAACCAGAGTCATTGCATGTGTGTTCTCTTCAGAGACCACACATCGATCCACCAGTGTCATTGCATGTGTTCTCTTTTTACTAACAACAACTAGAGTCATTGCATGTGTGTTATTTTCACATACCACATATGGATCCACCAGTGTCATTGAAATGTTTGTTCTCTTTAGAGACCACACATGGATCCACCAGTGTCATTGCATGTGTGCTCTTTTTACTAACAACCAGAGTCATTGCATGTGTGTTCTTTTCACAATCTAGCTATGGATCCACAGTGTCATTGCATGTGTGTTCTTTTCACAATCCACCTATGGATCCACCAGAGTCATTGCATGTGTGTTCTTTTAACTAACAACAACCAGAGTCATGGCATGTGTGTTCTTTTTACCAACAACAACCAGAGTCATTGCATGTGTGTTCTTTTTACTAACAACAACCAGAGTCATGGCATGTGTGTTCTTTTTACTAACAACAACCAGAGTCATTGCATGTGTGTTCTTTTTACTAACAACAACTAGAGTCATTGCATGTGTGTTCTTTTTACTAACCACAACCAGAGTCATTGCATGTGTGTTCTCTTCAGAGCCCACACATGGATCCACCAGTGTTATTGCATGTGTGTTCTTTTTACTAACAACAACTAGAGTCATTGCATGTGTGTTATCTTCACATACCAGATATGGATCCACCAGTGTCATTACATGTGTGTCCTCTTCATAGACCACACATGGATCCACCAGTGTCATTGCATGTTTTTTACTAACAACAACTGGAGTCATTGCATGTGTGTTCTTTTTACTAACAACAACCAGAGTCATTGCATGTGTGTTCTCTTCAAAGACCACATATGGATCCACCAGTGTCATTGCATATGTGTTCTTTTTTACTAACAACAACCAGATTCATTGCATGTGTGTTCTTTTTACTAACAACAACTAGAGTCATTGCATGTGTGTTCTTTTTACTAACAACAGCCAGTCATTGCATGTGTGTTCTCTTTAGAGACCACACATGGATCCACCAGTGTTATTGCATGTGTGTTCTTTTTACTAACAACAACCAGAGTCATTGCATGTGTGTTCTTTTTACTAACAACCAGAGTCATTGCATGTGTGTTCTCTTCAGAGACCACACATCGATCCACCTGTGTCATTGCATGTGTGTTCTTTTTACTAACAACAACTGGAGTCATTGCATGTGTGTTCTTTTTACTAACAACAACCAGATTCATTGCATGTGTGCTCTTTTTACTAACAACAACTAGAGTCATTGCATGTGTGTTCTTTTCACAATCTGGCTATGGATCCATAGTGTCATTGCATGTGTGTTCTTTTCACAATCCACCTATGGATCCACCAGAGTCATTGCATGTGTGTTCTTTTAACTAACAACAACCAGAGTCATGGCATGTGTGTTCTTTTTACTAACAACAACCAGAGTCATTGCATGTGTGTTCTTTTTACTAACAACAACCAGAGTCATTGCATGGGTGTTCTTTTTACTAACAACAACCAGAGTCATTGCATGTGTGTTCTTTTTACTAACAACAACCAGAGTCATTGCATGTGTGTTCTTTTTACTAACAACCAGAGTCATTGCATGTGTGTTCTCTTCAGAGACCACACATCGATCCACCTGTGTCATTGCATGTGTGTTCTTTTTACTAACAACAACTGGAGTCATTGCATGTGTGTTCTTTTTACTAACAACAACCAGATTCATTGCATGTGTGCTCTTTTTACTAACAACAACTAGAGTCATTGCATGTGTGTTCTTTTCACAATCTGGCTATGGATCCATAGTGTCATTGCATGTGTGTTCTTTTCACAATCCACCTATGGATCCACCAGAGTCATTGCATGTGTGTTCTTTTAACTAACAACAACCAGAGTCATGGCATGTGTGTTCTTTTTACTAACAACAACCAGAGTCATTGCATGTGTGTTCTTTTTACTAACAACAACCAGAGTCATTGCATGGGTGTTCTTTTTACTAACAACAACCAGAGTCATTGCATGTGTGTTCTTTTTACTAACAACAACCAGAGTCATTGCATGTGTGTTCTCTTCAGAGACCACACATGGATCCACCAGTGTCATTGAAATGTTTGTTCTCTTTAGAGACCACACATGGATCCACCAGTGTCATTGCATGTGTGCTCTTTTTACTAACAACAACCAGAGTCATTGCATGTGTGTTCTTTTCTCATTCTAGCTATGGATCCATAGTGTCATTCCATGTGTGTTCTTTTCACAATCCACCTATGGATCCAGCCGAATCTTTGCAGGTGTGTTCTTTTTACTAACAACCAGAGTCATGGTATTTGTGTTCTTTTTACTAACAACAACCAGAGTCATTGCATGTGTGTTCTTTTTACTAACAACAACCAGAGTCATTGCATGTGTGTTCTTTTTACTAACGACAACCAGAGTCATTGCATGTGTGTCCTTTTTACTAACATAAACCAGAGTCATTGCATGTGTGTTCTTTTCAGAGACCACACATGGATCCACCAGTGTCATTGCATGTGTGTTCTTTTTAGTAACAACAACTAGAGTCATTACATGTGTGTTCTTTGTACTAACAACCACCAGAGTCATTGCATGTGTGTTCTTTTTACTAACAACAGCCAGAGTCATTGCATGTGTGTTCTCTAGAGAGACCACACATGGATCCACCAGTGTCATTGCATGTGTGTTCTTTTTACTAACAACAACTGGAGTCATTGCCTGTGTGTTCTTTTCACATACCACATATGGATCCACTAGTGTCATTGAAAGTTGTGTTCTCTTCAGAGACCACACATGGATCCACCAGTGTCATTGCATGTGTGTTCTTTTTACTAACAACAACCAGTCATTGCATGTGTGTTCTTTCACAATCCACCTATGGATCCACTAGTGTCATTGCATGTGTGGTCTTTTCACACTCCACCGATGGATCCACCAGTGTCATTGCATGTGCGTTGTTTTGACTAACAACAACCAGAGTCATTGCATGTGTGTTCTTTTTACTAACAACAACCAGAGTCATTGCATGTGTGTTCTTTTTACTAACAACAACCAGAGTCATTGGATGTGTGTTCTCTTCAGAGACCACACATGGATCCACCGGTGTCATTGCATGTGTGTTCTTTTTACTAACGACAACTAGAGTCATTGCATATGTGTTCTTTTCACATACCACATATGGATCCACCAGTGTCATTGAAATGTGTGTTCTCTTTAGAGACCACACTTGGATCCACCAGTGTCATTGCATGTGTGTTCTTTTCTCAATCCACCTATGGATCCACCAGTGTCATTGCATGTGTGCTCTTTTCACAATCCACCTATGGATCCACCAGTGTCATTGCATGTGTGTTCTTTTTACTAACAACAACCAGAGTCATTGCATGTGTGTTCTTTTTACTAACAATAACCAGAGTCATTGCATGTGTGTTCTTTTTACTAACAACAACCAGAGTCATTGCATGTGTGTTCTTTTTACTAACAACAACCAGAGTCATTGCATGTGTGTTCTCTTCAGAGACCACACATGGATCCACCAGTGTTATTGCATGTGTGTTCTTTTTACTAACAACAACTAGAGTCATTGCATGTGTGTTATCTTCCCATACCACATATGGATCCACCGGTGTCATTGCATGTGTGTCCTCTTCAGAGACCACACATGGATCCACCAGTGTCATTGCATGTGTTTTTTTACTAACTACAGCTGGAGTCATTGCATGTGTGTTCTTTTTAATAACAACAACCAGAGTCATTGCATATGTGTTCTCTTTACTAACAACAACCAGAGTCATTGCATGTGTGTTCTTTTTACTAACAACAACCGTAGTCATTGCATGTGTGTTCTCTTTAGAGACCACACATGGATCCACCAGCGTTATTGCATGTGTGTTCTTTTTACTAACAACAACCAGAGTCATTGCATGTGTGTTCTTTTTACTAACAACCAGAGTCATTGCATGTGTGTTCTCTTCAGAGACCACACATCGATCCACCTGTGTCATTGCATGTGTGTTCTTTTTACTAACAACAACGGGAGTCATTGCATGTGTGTTCTTTTTACTAACAACAACCAGAGTCATTGCATGTGTGTTCTTTTTACTAACAACTAGAGTGATTGCATGTGTGTTCTTTTTACTAACAACAGCCAGAGTCATTGCATGTGTGTTCTCTTTAGAGACCACACATGGATCCACCAGTGTTATTGCATGTGTGTTGTTTTTACTAACAAAAACCAGAGTCATTGCATGTGTGTTCTTTTTACTAACAACCAGAGTCATTGCACGTGTGTTCTCTTCAGAGACCACACATCGATCCACCAGTGTCATTGCATGTGTGTTCTTTTTACTAACAACAACCAGAGTCATTGCATGTGTGTTATTTTAACAATGCACCTATGGATCCACCAGTGTCATTGCATCTGTGTTCTCTTCAGAGACCACACATGGATCCACCAGTTTCATTGCATATGTTTTTTTACTAACAACAACCAGAGTCGTTGCATGTGTGTTCTTTTTACTAACAACAACCAGAGTCATTGCATGTGTGTTCTCTTCAAAGACCACACATGGATCTACCAGTGTCATTGCATATGTGTTCTTTTTACTAACAACAACCAGAGTCATTGCATGTGTGTTCTTTTTACTAACAACAACTAGAGTCATTGCATGTGTGTTCTTTTTACTAACAACAGCCAGAGTCATTGCATGTGTGTTCTCTTTAGAGACCACACATGGATCCACCAGTGTTATTGCATGTGTGTTGTTTTTACTAACAAAAACCAGAGTCATTGCATGTGTGTTCTTTTTACTAACAACCAGAGTCATTGCACGTGTGTTCTCTTCAGAGACCACACATCGATCCACCAGTGTCATTGCATGTGTGTTCTTTTTACTAACAACAACTGGAGTCATTGTATGTGTGTTATTTTCACATACCACATATGGATCCACCAGTGTCATTGAAATGTTTGTTCTCTTTAGAGACCACACATGGATCCACCAGTGTCATTGCATGTGTGCTCTTTTTACTAACAACAACGAGAGTCATTGCATGTGTGTTCTTTTCACAATCTGGCTATGGATCCATAGTGTCATTGCATGTGTGTTCTTTTCACAATCCACCTATGGATCCACCAGAGTCATTGCATGTGTGTTCTTTTAACTAACAACAACCAGAGTCATGGCATGTGTGTTCTTTTTACTAACAACAACCAGAGTCATTGCATGTGTGTCCTTTTTACTAACAACAACCAGAGTCATTGCATGTGTGTTCTTTTTACTAACAACAACCAGAGTCATTGCATGCGTGTTCTTTTTACTAACAACAACCAGAGTCATTGCATGTGTGTTCTCTTCAGAGACCACACATGGATCCACCAAAGGTCATTGAAATGTGTTTTCTTTAGAGACCACACATGGATCCACCAAAGGTCATTGCATGTGCTCTTTTTACTAACAACAACCAGAGTCATTGCATGTGTGTTCTTTTCACAATCTAGCTATGGATCCATAGTGTCATTGCATGTGTGTTCTTTTCACAATCCACCTATGGATCCACCAGAATCATTGCATGTGTGTTCTTTTAACTAACAACCAGAGTCATGGTATTTGTGTTCTTTTTACTAACAACAACCAGAGTCATTGCATGTGTGTTCTTTTTACTAACAACAACCAGAGTCATTGCATGTGTGTTCTTTTTACTAACAACAACCAGAGTCATTGCATGCGTGTTCTTTTTACTAACAACAACCAGAGTCATTGCATGTGTGTTCTCTTCAGAGACCACACATGGATCCACCAGTGTCATTGCATGTGTGTTCTTTTTAGTAACAACAACCAGAGTCATTGCATGTGTGTTCTTTTTACTAACAACCAAAGTCATTGCATGTGTGTTCTTTTTACTCATAATAACCAGAGTCATTGCATGTGTGTTCTCTTCAGAGACCACACATGGATCCACCAGTGTCATTGCATGTGTGTTCTTTTTACTAACAACAACTGGAGTCATTGCATGTGTGTTATTTTCACATACCACATATGGATCCACCAGTGTCATTGAAATGTTTGTTCTCTTTAGAGACCACACATGGATCCACCAGTGTCATTGCATCTGTGCTCTTTTTACTAAGAACAACCAGAGTCATTGCATGCGTGTTCTTTTCACAATCTAGCTATGGATCCACAGTGTCATTGCATGTGTGTTCTTTTCACAATCCACCTATGGATCCACCAGAGTCATTACATGTGTGTTCTTTTAACAAACAACAACCAGTCATGGCATGTGTGTTCTTTTTACTAACAACAACAAGAGTCACTACATGTGTGTTCTTTTTACTAACAACAACCAGAGTCATTGCATGTGTGTTCTTTTTACTAACAACAACCAGAGTCATTGCATGTGTGTTCTCTTCAGAGACCACACATGGATCCACCAGTGTTATTGCATGTGTGTTCTTTTTACTAACAACAACTAGAGTCATTGCATGTGTGTTATCTTCACATACCACATATGGATCCACCGGTGTCATTGCAGGTGTGTTCTCTTCAGAGACCACACATGGATCCACCAGTGTCATTGCATGTGTTTTTTTACTAACAACAACTAGAGTCATTGCATGTGTGTTCTTTTTACTAACAACAACCAGAGTCATTGCATATGTGTTCTCTTCAGAGAACACACATGGATCCACCAGTGTCATTGCATATGTGTTCTTTTTACTAACAACAACCAGAGTCATTGCATGTGTGTTCTTTTTACTAACAACAACCAGAGTTATTGCATGTGTGTTCTTTTTAATAACAACAGCCAGAGTCATTGCACGTGTGTTCTCTTTAGAGACCACACATGGATCCACCAGTGTTATTGCATGTCTTATCTTTTTACTAACAACAACCAGAGTCATTGCATGTGTGTTCTTTTTACTAACAACCAGAGTCATTGCATGTGTGTTCTCTTCAGAGACCACACATCGATCCACCAGTGTCATTGCATGTGTTCTCTTTTTACTAACAACAACTAGAGTCTTTGCATGTGTGTTATTTTCACATACCACATATGGATCCACCAGTGTCATTGAAATGTTTGTTCTCTTTAGAGACCACACATGGATCCACCAGTGTCATTGCATGTGTGCCCTTTTTACTAACAACAACCAGAGTCATTGCATGTGTGTTCTTTTCACAATCTAGCTATGGATCCACAGTGTCATTGCATGTGTGTTCTTTTCACAATCCACCTATGGATCCACCAGAGTCATTGCATGTGTGTTCTTTTAACTAACAACAACCAGAGTCATGGCATGTGTGTTCTTTTTACAAACAACAACCAGAGTCATTGCATGTGTGTTCTTTTTACTAACAACAACCAGAGTCATGGCATGTGTGTTCTTTTTACTAACAACAACCAGAGTCATTGCATGTGTGTTCTTTTTACTAACAACAACTAGAGTCATTGCATGTGTGTTCTTTTTACTAACCACAACCAGAGTCATTGCATGTGTGTTCTCTTCAGAGCCCACACATGGATCCACCAGTGTTATTGCATGTGTGTTCTTTTTACTAACAACAACTAGAGTCATTGCATGTGTGTTATCTTCACATACCAGATATGGATCCACCAGTGTCATTGCATGTGTGTCCTCTTCATAGACCACACATGGATCCACCAGTGTCATTGCATGTTTTTTACTAACAACAACTGGAGTCATTGCATGTGTGTTCTTTTTACTAACAACAACCAGAGTCATTGCATGTGTGTGTGTTCTCTTCAAAGACCACATATGGATCCACCAGTGTCATTGCATATGTGTTCTTTTTTACTAACAACAACCAGATTCATTGCATGTGTGTTCTTTTTACTAACAACAACTAGAGTCATTGCATGTGTGTTCTTTTTACTAACAACAGCCAGAGTCATTGCATGTGTGTTCTCTTTAGAGACCACACATGGATCCACCAGTGTTATTGCATGTGTGTTCTTTTTACTAACAACAACCAGAGTCATTGCATGTGTGTTCTTTTTACTAACAACCAGAGTCATTGCATGTGTGTTCTCTTCAGAGACCACATATCGATCCACCTGTGTCATTGCATGTGTGTTCTTTTTACTAACAACAACTGGAGTCATTGCATGTGTGTTCTTTTTACTAACAACAACCAGAGTCATTGCATGTGTGCTCTTTTTACTAACAACAACTAGAGTCATTGCATGTGTGTTCTTTTCACAATCTGGCTATGGATCCATAGTGTCATTGCATGTGTGTTCTTTTCACAATCCACCTATGGATCCACCAGAGTCATTGCATGTGTGTTCTTTTAACTAACAACAACCAGAGTCATGGCATGTGTGTTCTTTTTACTAACAACAACCAGAGTCATTGCATGTGTGTTCTTTTTACTAACAACAACCAGAGTCATTGCATGTGTGTTCTTTTTACTAACAACAACCAGAGTCATTGCATGCGTGTTCTTTTTACGAACAACAACCAGAGTCATTGCATGTGTGTTCTCTTCAGAGACCACACATGGATCCACCAGTGTCATTGAAATGTTTGTTCTCTTTAGAGACCACACATGGATCCATCAGTGTCATTGCATGTGTGCTCTTTTTACTAACAACAACCAGAGTCATTGCATGTGTGTTCTTTTCACAATCTAGCTATGGATCCATAGTGTCATTGCATGTGTGTTCTTTTCACAATCCACCTATGGATCCACCAGAATCATTGCATGTGTGTTCTTTTAACTAACAACCAGAGTCATGGTATTTGTGTTCTTTTTACTAACAACAACCAGAGTCATTGCATGTGTGTTCTTTTTACTAACAACAACCAGAGTCATTGCATGTGTGTTCTTTTTACTAACAACAACCAGAGTCATTGCATGCGTGTTCTTTTTACTAACAACAACCAGAGTCATTGCATGTGTGTTCTCTTCAGAGACCACACATGGATCCACCAGTGTCATTGCATGTGTGTTCTTTTTAGTAACAACAACTAGAGTCATTACATGTGTGTTCTTTGTACTAACAACCACCAGAGTCATTGCATGTGTGTTCTTTTTACTAACAACAGCCAGAGTCATTGCATGTGTGTTCTCTAGAGAGACCACACATGGATCCACCAGTGTCATTGCATGTGTGTTCTTTTTACTAACAACAACTGGAGTCATTGCCTGTGTGTTCTTTTCACATACCACATATGGATCCACTAGTGTCATTGAAAGTTGTGTTCTCTTCAGAGACCACACATGGATCCACCAGTGTCATTGCATGTGTGTTCTTTTTACTAACAACAACCAGAGTCATTGCATGTGTGTTCTTTTCACAATCCACCTATGGATCCACTAGTGTCATTGCATGTGTGTTCTTTTCACAATCCACCTATGCATCCACCAGTGTCATTGCATGTGTGTTCTTTTTACTAACAACAACCAGAGTCATTGCATGTGTGTTCTTTTTACTAACAACAACCAGAGTCATTGCATGTGTGTTCTTTTTACTAACAACAACCAGAGTCATTGGATGTGTGTTCTCTTCAGAGACCACACATGGATCCACCGGTGTCATTGCATGTGTGTTCTTTTTACTAACGACAACTAGAGTCATTTCATGTGTGTTCTTTTCACATACCACATATGGATCCACCAGTGTCATTGAAATGTGTGTTCTCTTTAGAGACCACACATGGATCCACCAGTGTTATTGCATGTGTGTTCTTCTCTCGATCCACCTATGGATCCACCAGTGTCATTGCATGTGTGTTCTTTTCACAATCCACCTATGGATCCACCAGTGTCATTGCATGTGTGTTCTTTTTACTAACAACAACCAGAGTCATTGCATGTGTGTTCTTTTTACTAACAACAACCAGAGTCATTGCATGTGTGTTCTTTTTACTAACAACAACCAGAGTCATTGCATGTGTGTTCTTTTTACTAACAACAACCAGAGTCATTGCATGTGTGTTCTCTTCAGAGACCACACATGGATCCACCAGTGTTATTGCATGTGTGTTCTTTTTACTAACAACAACTAGAGTCATTGCATGTGTGTTATCTTCACATACCACATATGGATCCACCGGTGTCATTGCATGTGTGTCCTCTTCAGAGACCACACATGGATCCACCAGTGTCATTGCATGTGTTTTTTTACTAACTACAGCTGGAGTCATTGCATGTGTGTTCTTTTTAATAACAACAACCAGAGTCATTGCATATGTGTTCTCTTTACTAACAACAACCAGAGTCATTGCATGTGTGTTCTTTTTACTAACAACAACCAGAGTCATCGCATGTGTGTTCTCTTTAGAGACCACACATGGATCCACCAGTGTTATTGCATGTGTGTTTTTTTACTAACAACAACCGTGAGTCATTGCATGTGTGTTCTTTTTACTAACAACCAGAGTCATTGCATGTGTGTTCTCTTCAGAGACCACACATCGATCCACCTGTGTCATTGCATATGTGTTCTTTATACAAACAACAACGGGAGTCATTGCATGTGTGTTCTTTTTACTAACAACAACCAGAGTCATTGCATGTGTGTTCTTTTTACTAACAACAACTAGAGTCATTGCATGTGTGTTCTTTTTACTAACAACAGCCAGAGTCATTGCATGTGTGTTCTCTTTAGAGACCACACATGGATCCACCAGTGTTATTGCATGTGTGTTGTTTTTACTAACAAAAACCAGAGTCATTGCATGTGTGTTCTTTTACTAACAACCAGAGTCATTGCACGTGTGTTCTTTCAGAGACCACATCGATCCACCAAGTCATTGCATGTGTGTTCTTTTTACTAACAACAACCAGAGTCATTGCATGTGTGTTATTTTAACAATGCACCTATGGATCCACCAGTGTCATTGCATCTGTGTTCTCTTCAGAGACCACACATGGATCCACCAGTTTCATTGCATATGTTTTTTTACTAACAACAACCAGAGTCGTTGCATGTGTGTTCTTTTTACTAACAACAACCAGAGTCATTGCATGTGTGTTCTCTTCAAAGACCACACATGGATCTACCAGTGTCATTGCATATGTGTTCTTTTTACTAACAACAACCAGAGTCATTGCATGTGTGTTCTTTTTACTAACAACAACTAGAGTCATTGCATGTGTGTTCTTTTTACTAACAACAGCCAGAGTCATTGCATGTGTGTTCTCTTTAGAGACCACACATGGATCCACCAGTGTTATTGCATGTGTGTTGTTTTTACTAACAAAAACCAGAGTCATTGCATGTGTGTTCTTTTTACTAACAACCAGAGTCATTGCACGTGTGTTCTCTTCAGAGACCACACATCGATCCACCAGTGTCATTGCATGTGTGTTCTTTTTACTAACAACAACTGGAGTCATTGTATGTGTGTTATTTTCACATACCACATATGGATCCACCAGTGTCATTGAAATGTTTGTTCTCTTTAGAGACCACACATGGATCCACCAGTGTCATTGCATGTGTGCTCTTTTTACTAACAACAACGAGAGTCATTGCATGTGTGTTCTTTTCACAATCTGGCTATGGATCCATAGTGTCATTGCATGTGTGTTCTGTTCACAATCCACCTATGGATCCACCAGAGTCATTGCATGTGTGTTCTTTTAACTAACAACAACCAGAGTCATGGCATGTGTGTTCTTTTTACTAACAACAACCAGAGTCATTGCATGTGTGTCCTTTTTACTAACAACAACCAGAGTCATTGCATGTGTGTTCTCTTCAGAGACCACACATCGATCCACCAGTGTCATTGCATGTGTTCTCTTTTTACTAACAACAACTAGAGTCTTTGCATGTGTGTTATTTTCACATACCACATATGGATCCACCAGTGTCATTGAAATGTTTGTTCTCTTTAGAGACCACACATGGATCCACCAGTGTCATTGCATGTGTGCCCTTTTTACTAACAACAACCAGAGTCATTGCATGTGTGTTCTTTTCACAATCTAGCTATGGATCCACAAAGGTCATTGCATGTGTGTTCATTTCACAATCCACCTATGGATCCACCAGAGTCATTGCATGTGTGTTCTTTTAACTAACAACAACCAGAGTCATGGCATGTGTGTTCTTTTTACAAACAACAACCAGAGTCATTGCATGTGTGTTCTTTTTACTAACAACAACCAGAGTCATGGCATGTGTGTTCTTTTTACTAACAACAACCAGAGTCATTGCATGTGTGTTCTTTTTACTAACAACAACTAGAGTCATTGCATGTGTGTTCTTTTTACTAACCACAACCAGAGTCATTGCATGTGTGTTCTCTTCAGAGCCCACACATGGATCCACCAGTGTTATTGCATGTGTGTTCTTTTTACTAACAACAACTAGAGTCATTGCATGTGTGTTATCTTCACATACCAGATATGGATCCACCAGTGTCATTGCATGTGTGTCCTCTTCATAGACCACACATGGATCCACCAGTGTCATTGCATGTTTTTTACTAACAACAACTGGAGTCATTGCATGTGTGTTCTTTTTACTAACAACAACCAGAGTCATTGCATGTGTGTTCTCTTCAAAGACCACATATGGATCCACCAGTGTCATTGCATATGTGTTCTTTTTACTAACAACAACCAGATTCATTGCATGTGTGTTCTTTTTACTAACAACAACTAGAGTCATTGCATGTGTGTTCTTTTTACTAACAACAGCCAGAGTCATTGCATGTGTGTTCTCTTTAGAGACCACACATGGATCCACCAGTGTTATTGCATGTGTGTTCTTTTTACTAACAACAACCAGAGTCATTGCATGTGTGTTCTTTTTACTAACAACCAGAGTCATTGCATGTGTGCTCTTCAGAGACCACATATCGATCCACCGTGTCATTGCATGTGTTCTTTTACTAACAACAACTGAGTCATTGCATGTGTTCTTTTTACTAACAACAACCAGATTCATTGCATGTGTGCTCTTTTTACTAACAACAACTAGAGTCATTGCATGTGTGTTCTTTTCACAATCTGGCTATGGATCCATAGTGTCATTGCATGTGTGTTCTTTTCACAATCCACCTATGGATCCACCAGAGTCATTGCATGTGTGTTCTTTTAACTAACAACAACCAGAGTCATGGCATGTGTGTTCTTTTTACTAACAACAACCAGAGTCATTGCATGTGTGTTCTTTTTACTAACAACAACCAGAGTCATTGCATGTGTGTTCATTTTACTAACAACAACCAGAGTCATTGCATGTGTTCTTTTACTAACAACAACCAGAGTCATTGCATGTGTGTTCTCTTCAGAGACCACACATGGATCCACCAGTGTCATTGAAATGTTTGTTCTCTTTAGAGACCACACATGGATCCACCAGTGTCATTGCATGTGTGCTCTTTTTACTAACAACAACCAGAGTCATTGCATGTGTGTTCTTTTCACAATCTAGCTATGGATCCATAGTGTCATTGCATGTGTGTTCTTTTCACAATCCACCTATGGATCCACCAGAATCATTGCATGTGTGTTCTTTTAACTAACAACCAGAGTCATGGTATTTGTGTTCTTTTTACTAACAACAACCAGAGTCATTGCATGTGTGTTCTTTTTACTAACAACCAAAGTCATTGCATGTGTGTTCTTTTACTAACAACAACCAGAGTCATTGCATGTGTTCTTTTTACTAACAACAACCGTAGTCATTGCATGTGTTCTTTCTTCAGACCACACATGGATCCACCAGTGTCATTGCATGTGTGTTCTTTTTAGTAACAACAACTAGAGTCATTACATGTGTGTTCTTTGTACTAACAACCACCAGAGTCATTGCATGTGTGTTCTTTTTACTAACAACAGCCAGAGTCATTGCATGTGTGTTCTCTAGAGAGACCACACATGGATCCACCAAAGGTCATTGCATGTGTGTTCTTTTACTAACAACAACTGAGTCATTGCTGTGTGTTCTTTTCACATACCACATATGGATCCACTAGTGTCATTGAAAGTTGTGTTCTCTTCAGAGACCACACATGGATCCACCAGTGTCATTGCATGTGTGTTCTTTTTACTAACAACAACCAGAGTCATTGCATGTGTGTTCTTTTCACAATCCACCTATGGATCCACTAGTGTCATTGCATGTGTGTTCTTTTCACAATCCACCTATGCATCCACCAGTGTCATTGCATGTGTGTTCTTTTTACTAACAACAACCAGAGTCATTGCATGTGTGTTCTTTTTACTAACAACAACCAGAGTCATTGCATGTGTGTTCTTTTTACTAACAACAACCAGAGTCATTGGATGTGTGTTCTCTTCAGAGACCACACATGGATCCACCGGTGTCATTGCATGTGTGTTCTTTTTACTAACGACAACTAGAGTCATTGCATATGTGTTCTTTTCACATACCACATATGGATCCACCAGTGTCATTGAAATGTGTGTTCTCTTTAGAGACCACACTTGGATCCACCAGTGTCATTGCATGTGTGTTCTTTTCTCAATCCACCTATGGATCCACCAGTGTCATTGCATGTGTGCTCTTTTCACAATCCACCTATGGATCCACCAGTGTCATTGCATGTGTGTTCTTTTTACTAACAACAACCAGAGTCATTGCATGTGTGTTCTTTTTACTAACAACAACTGGAGTCATTGCATGTGTGTTCTTTTTACTAACAACAACCAGAGTCATTGCATGTGTGTTCTTTTTACTAACAACAACCAGAGTCATTGCATGTGTTCTCTTCAGAGACCACACATGGATCCACCAGTGTTATTGCATGTGTGTTCTTTTTACTAACAACAACTAGAGTCATTGCATGTGTGTTATCTTCCCATACCACATATGGATCCACCGGTGTCATTGCATGTGTGTCCTCTTCAGAGACCACACATGGATCCACCAGTGTCATTGCATGTGTTTTTTTACTAACTACAGCTGGAGTCATTGCATGTGTGTTCTTTTTAATAACAACAACCAGAGTCATTGCATATGTGTTCTCTTTACTAACAACAACCAGAGTCATTGCATGTGTGTTCTTTTTACTAACAACAACCAGAGTCATTGCATGTGTGTTCTCTTTAGAGACCACACATGGATCCACCAGTGTTATTGCATGTGTGTTCTTTTTACTAACAACAACCAGAGTCATTGCATGTGTGTTCTTTTTACTAACAACCAGAGTCATTGCATGTGTGTTCTCCTCAGAGACCACACATCGATCCACCTGTGTCATTGCATGTGTGTTCTTTTTACTAACAACAACTGGAGTCATTGCATGTGTGTTCTTTTTACTAACAACAACCAGAGTCATTGCATGTGTGTTCTTTTTACTAACAACAACTAGAGTCATTGCATGTGTGTTCTTTTTACTAACAACAGCCAGAGTCATTGCATGTGTGTTCTCTTTAGAGACCACACATGGATCCACCAGTGTTATTGCATGTGTGTTGTTTTTACTAACAAAAACCAGAGTCATTGCATGTGTGTTCTTTTTACTAACAACCAGAGTCATTGCACGTGTGTTCTCTTCAGAGACCACACATCGATCCACCAGTGTCATTGCATGTGTGTTCTTTTTACTAACAACAACCAGAGTCATTGCATGTGTGTTATTTTAACAATGCACCTATGGATCCACCAGTGTCATTGCATCTGTGTTCTCTTCAGAGACCACACATGGATCCACCAGTTTCATTGCATATGTTTTTTTACTAACAACAACCGAGTCATGCATGTGTGTTCTTTTACTAACAACAACCGTAGTCATTGCATGTGTGTTCTCTTCAAAGACCACACATGGATCTACCAGGTCATTGCATATGTGTTCTTTTTACTAACAACAACCGTGAGTCATTGCATGTGTGTTCTTTATACTAACAACAACTAGAGTCATTGCATGTGTGTTCTTTTTACTAACAACAGCCAGAGTCATTGCATGTGTGTTCTCTTTAGAGACCACACATGGATCCACCAGTGTTATTGCATGTGTGTTGTTTTTACTAACAAAAACCAGAGTCATTGCATGTGTGTTCTTTTTACTAACAACCAGAGTCATTGCACGTGTGTTCTTCAGAGACCACATCGATCCACCAAAGGTCATTGCATGTGTGTTCTTTTACTAACAACAACTGAGTCATTGTATGTGTTATTTCACATACCACATATGGATCCACCAGGTCATTGAAATGTTTGTTCTTTTAGAGACCACACATGGATCCACCAGTGTCATTGCATGTGTGCTCTTTTACTAACAACAACGAGTCATTGCATGTGTGTTCTTTTCAACTGCTATGGATCCATAGTGTCATTGCATGTGTGTTCTTCACAATCCACCTATGGATCCACCAGAGTCATTGCATGTGTGTTCTTTTAACTAACAACAACCAGAGTCATGGCATGTGTGTTCTTTTTACTAACAACAACCAGAGTCATTGCATGTGTGTCCTTTTTACTAACAACAACCAGAGTCATTGCATGTGTGTTCTTTTTACTAACAACAACCAGAGTCATTGCATGCGTGTTCTTTTTACTAACAACAACCAGAGTCATTGCATGTGTCTTCTCTTCAGAGACCACACATGGATCCACCAGTGTCATTGCATGTGTGTTCTTTTTACTAACAACAACTAGAGTCATTGCGTGTGTGTTCTTTGTACTAACAACAAGCAGAGTCATTGCATGTGTGTTCTTTTTACTAACAACAGCCAGAGTCATTGCATGTGTGTTCTCTTCAGAGACCACACATGGATCCACCAGTGTCATTGCATGTGTGTTCTTTTTACTAACAACAAATGGAGTCATTGCCTGTGTGTTCTTTTCACATACCATATATGGATCCACTAGTGTCATTGAAATTTGTGTTCTCTTCAGAGACCACACATGTATCCACCAGTGTCATTACATGTGTGCTCTTATTACTATCAACAACTAGAGTCATTGCATGGGTGTTCTTTTCACAATCCACCTATGGATCCACCAGTGTCATTGCATGTGTCTTCTTTTCACAATCCACCTATGGATCCACCAGAATCATTGCATGTGTGTTATTTTTACTAACAACAACCAAAGTCATTGCATGTGTGTTCTTTTCACAATCCACCTATGGATCCACCAGTGTCATTGCATGTGTGTTCTTTTCACAATCCATCTATGGATCCACTAGTGTCATTGCATGTGTGTTCTTTTTACTAACAACAACCAGAGTCATTGCATGTGTGTTCTTTTTACTAACAACAACCAGAGTGATTGCATGTGTGTTCTTTTTACTAACAACAACCGGAGTCATTGCATGTGTGTTCTCTTGAGAGACCACACATGGATCCACCAGTGTTATTGCATGTGTGTTCTTTTTACTAACAACAATTAGAGTCATTGCATGTGTGTTATCTTCACATACCACATATGGATCCACCGGTGTCATTGCATGTGTGTCCTCTTCAGAGACCACACATGGATCCACCAGTGTCATTCCATGTGTTTTTTTACTAACAACAACTGGAGTCATTGCATGTGTGTTCTTTTTACTAACAACAACCAGAGTCATTGCATATGTGTTCTCTTCAGAGACCACACATGGATCCACCAGTGTCATTGCATATGTGTTCTTTTTACTAACAACAACCAGAGTCATTGCATGTGTGTTCTTTTTACAAACAACAACCAGAGTCATTGCATGTGTGTTCTTTTTACTAACAACCAGAGTCATTGCATGTGTGTTCTCTTCAGAGACCACAAATGGATCCACCAGTGTCATTGCATGTGTGTTTTTTACTAACAACAACTGCAGTAATTGCATGTGTGTTCTTTTTACTAACAACAACCAGAGTCATTCCATGCGTGTTCTCTTCAGAGACCACACATGGATCCACCAGTGTCATTGCATATGTGTTCTTTTTACTAACAACAACGAGAGTCATTGCATGTGTGTTCTTTGTACTAACAACAACCAGAGTCATTGCATGTGTGTTCTTTTTACTAACAACAGCCAGAGTCATTGCATGTGTGTTCTCTTCAGAGACCACACATGGATCCACCAGTGTCATTGCATGTGTGTTCTTTTTACTAACAACAACTGGAGTCATTGCCTGTGTGTTCTTTTCACATACCACATATGGATCCACTAGTGTCATTGAAATTTGTGTTCTCTTCAGAGACCACACATGGATCCACCAGTGTCATTGCATGTGTGCTCTTTTTACTAACAACAACGAGAGTCATTGCATGTGTGTTCTTTTCACAATCCACCTATGGATCCACCAGTGTCATTGCATGTGTGTTCTTTTCACAATCCACCTATGGATCCACCAGAGTCATTGCATGTGTGTTATTTTTACTAACAACAACCAGAGTCATTGCATGTGTGTTCTCTTCAGAGACCACACATGGATCCACATGTGTCATTGCATGTGTATTCTTTTTACTAACGACAACTCGAGTCATTGCATGTGTGTTCTTTTCACATACCACATATGGATCCACCAGTTTCATTGAAATGTGTGTTCTCTTCAGAGACCACACACGGATCCACCAGTGTCATTGCATGTGTGTTCTTTTTACTAGCAACAACCAGAGTCCTTGCATGTGTGTTCTTTTCACAATCCACCTATGGATCCACCAGTGTCATTGCATGTGTGTTCTTTTCACAATCCACCTATGGATCCACCAGTGTCATTGCATGTGTGTTCTTTTTACTAACAACCAGAGTCATTGCACGTGTGTTCTCTTCAGAGACCACACATCGATCCACCAGTGTCATTGCATGTGTGTTCTTTTTACTAACAACAACTAGAGTCATTCTATGTGTGTTATTTTCACATACCACATATGGATCCACCAGTGTCATTGAAATGTTTGTTCTCTTTAGAGACCACACATGGATCCACCAGTGTCATTGCATGTGTGCTCTTTTTACTAACAACAACGAGAGTCATTGCATGTGTGTTCTTTTCACAATCTGGCTATGGATCCATAGTGTCATTGCATGTGTGTTCTGTTCACAATCCACCTATGGATCCACCAGAGTCATTGCATGTGTGTTCTTTTAACTAACAAACCGTAGTCATGGCATGTGTGTTCTTTTACTAACAACAACCGAGTCATTGCATGTGTGCCCTTTTTACTAACAACAACCAGAGTCATTGCATGTGTGTTCTTTTTACTAACGACAACCAGAGTCATTGCATGTGTGTCCTTTTTACTAACAACAACCAGAGTCATTGCATGTGTGTTCTTTTCAGAGACCACACATGGATCCACCAAAGGTCATTGCATGTGTGTTCTTTTTACTAACAACAACTAGAGTCATTGCGTGTGTGTTCTTTGTACTAACAACAAGCAGAGTCATTGCATGTGTGTTCTTTTTACTAACAACAGCCAGAGTCATTTCATGTGTGTTCTCTTCAGAGACCACACATGGATCCACCAGTGTCATTGCATGTGTGTTCTTTTTACTAACAACAAATGGAGTCATTGCCTGTGTGTTCTTTTCACATAACATATATGGATCGACTAGTGTGATTGATATTTGTTTTCTATTTAGAGACCATACATGTATCCACCAGTGTCATTACATGTGTGCTCTTATTACTATCAACAACTAGAGTCATTGCATGGGTGTTCTTTTCACAATCCACCTATGGATCCACCAGTGTCATTGCATGTGTCTTCTTTTCACAATCCACCTATGGATCCACCAGAATCATTGCATGTGTGTTATTTTTACTAACAACAACCAAAGTCATTGCATGTGTGTTCTTTTCACAATCCACCTATGGATCCACCAGTGTCATTGCATGTGTGTTCTTTTCACAATCCATCTATGGATCCACTAGTGTCATTGCATGTGTTTTTTTTACTAACAACAACCAGAGTCATTGCATGTGTGTTCTTTTTACTAACAACAACCAGAGTCATTGCATGTGTGTTCTTTTTACTAACAACAACCGGAGTCATTGCATGTGTGTTCTCTTGAGAGACCACACATGGATCCACCAGTGTTATTGCATGTGTGTTCTTTTTACTAACAACAATTAGAGTCATTGCATGTGTGTTATCTTCACATACCACATATGGATCCACCGGTGTCATTGCATGTGTGTCCTCTTCAGAGACCACACATGGATCCACCAGTGTCATTCCATGTGTTTTTTTACTAACAACAACTGGAGTCATTGCATGTGTGTTCTTTTTACTAACAACAACCAGAGTCATTGCATATGTGTTCTCTTCAGATACCACACATGGATCCACCAAAGGTCATTGCATATGTGTTCTTTTTACTAACAACAACCAGAGTCATTGCATGTGTGTTCTTTTTACAAACAACAACCAGAGTCATTGCATGTGTGTTCTTTTTACTAACAACCATAGTCATTGCATGTGTGTTCTCTTCAGAGACCACAAATGGATCCACCAGTGTCATTGCATGTGTGTTTTTTACTAACAACAACTGCAGTAATTGCATGTGTGTTCTTTTTACTAACAACAACCAGAGTCATTCCATGCGTGTTCTCTTCAGAGACCACACATGGATCCACCAGTGTCATTGCATATGTGTTCTTTTTACTAACAACAACGAGAGTCATTGCATGTGTGTTCTTTGTACTAACAACAACCAGAGTCATTGCATGTGTGTTCTTTTTACTAACAACAAATTGAGTCATTGCATGTGTGTTCTCTTCAGAGACCACACATGGATCCACCAGGTCATTGCATGTGTGTTCTTTTTACTAACAACAACTGGAGTCATTGCCTGTGTGTTCTTTTCACATACCACATATGGATCCACTAGTGTCATTGAAATTTGTGTTCTCTTCAGAGACCACACATGGATCCACCAGTGTCATTGCATGTGTGCTCTTTTTACTAACAACAACGAGAGTCATTGCATGTGTGTTCTTTTCACAATCCACCTATGGATCCACCAGTGTCATTGCATGTGTGTTCTTTTCACAATCCACCTATGGATCCACCAGAGTCATTGCATGTGTGTTATTTTTACTAACAACAACCAGAGTCATTGCATGTGTGTTCTCTTCAGAGACCACACATGGATCCACATGTGTCATTGCATGTGTATTCTTTTTACTAACGACAACTCGAGTCATTGCATGTGTGTTCTTTTCACATACCACATATGGATCCACCAGTGTCATTGAAATGTGTGTTCTTCAGAGACCACACACGGATCCACCAGTGTCATTGCATGTGTGTTCTTTTTACTAGCAACAACCGTAGTCCTTGCTTGTGTGTTCTTTTCACAATCCTCCTATGGATCCACCAGTGTCATTGCATGTGTGTTCTTTTCACAATCCACCTATGGCTCCACCAGTGTCATTGCATGTGTGTTCTTTTTACTAACAACAACCAGAGTCATTGCATGTGTGTTCTTTTTTCTAACAATAGTCAGAGTCATTGCATGTGTTTTATCTTCAGAGACCACACATGGATCCACCAGTGTCATTGAATGTGTATTCTTTTTAGTAACAACAACTGGAGTCATTGCCTGTGTGTTCTTTTCACATACCGCATATGGATCCACTAGTGTCATTGAAATGTGTGTTCTCTTCAGAGACCACACATGGATCCACCAGTGTCGTTGCATGTGTGCTCTTTTTACTAACAACAACTAGAGTTATTGCATGTCTGTTCTTTTCACAATCCACCGATGGATCCACCAGTGTCATTGCATGTGTGTTCTTTTCACAATCCACCTATGGATCCACCAGAGTCATTGCATGTGTGTTATTTTTACTAACAACAACCAGAGTCATTGCATGTGTGTTCTTTTTACTAACAACAACCAGAGTCATTGCATGTGTGTTCTTTTTACTAACAACAACCATTGTCATTGCATGTGTGTTAAATTCAGAGACCACACATGGATCCACTAGTGTCATTGCATGTGTGTTCTTTTTACTAACGACAACTGGAGTCATTGCATGTGTGTTCTTTTCACATACCACATATGGATCCACCAGTGTCATTGAAATGTGTGTTTCCTTCAGAGACCACACATGGATCCACCAGTGTCATTGCATGTGTGTTCTTTTTACTAACAACAACCAGAGTCATTCCATGTGTGTTCTTTTCACAATCCACCTATGGATCCACCAGTGTCATTGCATGTGTGTTCTTTTTACTAACAACAACCAGAATCATTGCATGTGTGTTCTTTTTACTAACAACAACCAGAGTCATTGCATGTGTGTTCTTTTTACTAACAACCACCAGAGTAATTGCATGTGTGTTCTCTTCAGAGACCACACATGGATCCACTAGTGTTATTGTATGTGTGTTCTTTTTACTAACAACAACTGGAGTCATTGCATGTGTGTTCTCTTCACATACCACACATGGATACACCAGTGTCATTGCATGTGTTCTCTTGAGACCACACATCGATCTACCAAAGGTCATTGCATATGTGTTCTTTTTACTAACAACAACCGTAGTCATCATGTGTGTTCTTTTACTAACAACCGTAGTCATTATGTGTGTTCTTTTTACTAACAACAGTCAGAGTCATTGCATGTGTGTTATCTTCAGACACCACAAATCGATCCACCAGTGTCATTGCATGTGTTTTTTTACTAACAACAACTGCAGTAATTGCATGTGTGTTCTTTTTACTAACAACAACCAGAATCATTGCATGCGTTTTCTCTTCAGAGACCACACTTGGATCCACCAGTGTCATTGCATATGTGTTCTTTTTACTAACAACAACGAGAGTCATTGCATGTGTGTTCTTTGTACTAACAACAACCAGAGTCATTGCATGTGTGTTCTTTTTAGAAACAACAACCAGAGTCATTGCATGTGTATTCTCTTTAGAGACCACACATGGATCCACCATTGTCATTGCATGTGTGTTCTTTTTACTAACAACAACTGGAGTCATTGCCTATGTGTTCTTTTCACATACCACATATGGATCCACTAGTGTCATTGAAATTTGTGTTCTCTTCAGAGACCACACATGGATCCACCAGTGTCATTGCATGTGTGCTCTTTTTACTAACAACAACGAGAGTCATTGCATGTGTGTTCTTTTCACAATCCACCTATGGATCCACCAGTGTCATTGCATGTGTGTTCTTTTCACAATCCACCTATGGATCCACCAGAGTCATTCCATGTGTGTTATTTTTACTAACAACAACCAGAGTCATTGCATGTGTGTTCTTTTACTAGAGTCATTGCATGTGTGTTCTTTTTACTAACAACAACCAGAGTCATTGCATGTGTGTTCTCTTCGGAGACCACACATGGATCCACCGGTGTCAATGCATGTGTATTCTTTTTAGTAACAACAACTGGAGTCATTGCCTGTGTGTTCTTTTCACATACCGCATATGGATCCACTAGTGTCATTGAAATGTGTGTTCTCTTCAGAGACCACACATGGATCCACCAAAGGTCGTTGCATGTGTGCTCTTTTACTAACAACAACTAGAGTTATTGCATGTCTGTTCTTTTCACAATCCACCGATGGATCCACCAGTGTCATTGCATGTGTGTTCTTTTCACAATCCACCTATGGATCCACCAGTGTCATTGCATGTGTGTTCTTTTCACAATCCACCTATGGCTCCACCAGTGTCATTGCATGTGTGTTCTTTTTACTAACAACAACCAGAGTCATTGCATGTGTGTTCTTTTTACTAACAACAGTCAGAGTCATTGCATGTGTGTTATCTTCAGAGACCACACATGGATCCACCAGTGTCATTGAATGTGTATTCTTTTTAATAACAACAACTGGAGTCATTGCCTGTGTCTTCTTTTCACATACCACATATGGATCCACTAGTGTCATTGAAATGTGTGTTCTTCATGTACCACACATGGATCAACCAAGGTCATTGCATGTGTGCTCTTTTTACTAACAATAACTAGAGTTATTGCATGTGTTCTTTTCATAATCCACCTATGGATCCACCAGTGTCATTGCATGTGTTCTTTTCACAATCCACCTATGGATCCACAGAGTCATTCATGTGTGTTATTTTACTAACAACAACCGAGTCATTGCATGTGTGTTCTTTTACTAACAACAACCGTAGTCATTGATATGTGTTAATTCAGAGACCACACATGGATCCACCAAGGTCATTGCATGTGTGTTCTTTTAGTAACAACAACTGGAGTCATTGCATGTGTGTTCTTTTCACATACCACATATGGATCCACCAGTGTCATTGAAATGTTTGTTCTCTTTAGAGACCACACATGGATCCACCAGTGTCATTGCATGTGTGCTCTTTTTACTAAGAACAAACAGAGTCATTGCATGTGTGTTCTTTTCACAATCTAGCTATGGATCCACAGTGTCATTGCATGTGTTTTATGTTTACTAACAACAACCAGAGTGATTGAGTGTGTGTTCTTTTTACTAACAAGAACCAGAGTCATTGCATGTGTGTTGTTTTCACAATCCACCTATGGATCCACCAGTGTCATTGCATGTGTGTTCTTTTCACAATCCACCTATGGATCCACCAGAGTCATTGCATGTGTGTTCTTTTAACTAACAACAACCAGAGTCATGGCATGTGTGTTCTTTTTACTAACAACAACCAGAGTCATTGCATGTGTGTTCTTTTTACTAACAACAACCAGAGTCACTGCATGTGTGTTATTTTTACTAACAACAACCAGAGTCATTGCATGTGTGTTCTCTTCAGAGACCACACATGGATCCACCAGTGTTATTGCATGTGTGTTCTTTTTACTAACAACAACTAGAGTCATTGCATGTGTGTTATCTTCACATACCACATATGGATCCACTGGTGTCATTGCATGTGTGTCCTCTTCAGAGACCAAAGATGGATCCACCAGTGTCATTGCATGTGTTTTTTTACTAACAACAACTGGAGTCATTGCATGTGTGTTCTTTTTACTAACAACAACCAGAGTCATTGCATATGTGTTCTCTTTAGTAACGGTTTAGGATTCTACATGTTGGATGGGAAAACCATGAGGACATCTATAGAAGACTCAAGGGCATCGCAACAACATTTCGTGGCATGGGCCACTCACATTGATGATGCATGGATAAAAGGAAGTATGTGAGTGCCTTAATGCCTTTCAACTGACGGATTTGAAGAGCTTGCAAGGTAGACACAACTATCATCAAATGACATCCAATGAAGTCATGCAAGAAATGGTGTCATTCAAAGTATGCAAGAAGAATGCTAAAGATGCCCATGTTTCGCCATTGAATGCAAAAGGGTGTCAATGTGGCTCTCAAAGCCAATATTGTTGAGCAAGAGGATGATCAAGGAGCATTTGAGAGGTTATCCATGGAATACCCCGATGAGGCCAAACGTGCTCATTGTGAGTACTTTGCATTCTATGCAAGGAATTTTGAAGGACTCTGCCAAAGCCAAGTCCTAACTTGAGCATAAGAACGGGTCAATGGAAGAAGAGAAAGTGGCCCAAGATTGAGAACTTGCTTCAACTCAGGAGATAGACTGCACTTTGTAGCCGAAAGTGTCCTTATGAAAATAGAGAAGACAATGGTGGCCTCATTCTCAAAGAGAAATCCAAAGTTCCTAAGAAGAAGCCATTTGCTAAGAAGAATGGTCCTTTCAAGAAGCAACAAAAGATGGTCCTTGTAGCTCAAGAGGAATACTCCTCCGCAAGTGAAGATGAAGAGGATGATGATAGTTCTCCAAGGGCTGCTATAGCCACCACATCGACTCTCTCTCTCTTCACTCAATGCCAACGAGAACGCCATCATCAATAACGCCACTTGCCAATGGCAAGAGGATCCGAGGTATCGACTTCTAACTCTCATTTTCTAAGACTAACATAATTTTGGATATGGATGATCATGATAGTTTTGAAATGAAAGAAGAAGTTATTGCCTTGGATATTTTTTTTTCACTAACCTACAAGGTGAGCACAAACTCCATTTTGATACTCTTATGAGTCAACTTGCTCGAGTCAAGATCTCCTGAAGAAAAGTGAATTGGAAAGAGAAGATGCTTTGAGATAGCCTTTGAAGAATGCCTTGAAGAGGAAGAGGAAACTGAGTTTCTTTGGAAGAAAGACTGAATCCCTAGAGGAGTCACAAGAAGAAGCTGTAGCTCACTCATTAAAGAACGCGGACCATGCCCTTGCCAAGGTAAAGAAACTAAAGAAAGAAAAGATCGACTTTGGGGTTATTCATGCTAGACTTTTGGAGAAGTTTGATGATCTTGAAAGTGCTCACAAGGCATTGAAGAGTGATCATTCTACTCTAAATGAGTCTCATGACCAGCTCCAAACTCAATCTACCAAGTACCTAATCTTAATCCTTTGAAGATCTTGCAAGGAGTTCTCAACAAAAAGGTAAAGGGGTTATTGATGAGATACTGAGCAGGCAAAGGACAAACAATAGTAAAGAAGGTCTTGGTTACATACCCAAGATAAAGAGCAAGAAAAACAAGAAGAAGAAGAACAAGACCGCTTCAATCAAGACTAGCAACATTACCAATGACAAGACTAATTGTGATGGTTTTGCAGTGATCAAGAATCCTATCTTCGAACTATATTGTGATTCTTATGGTGATGTTTATGCTAGTTATGTAGGGCCTTATGATTGTTACATTCCTTGGTCTTTTTGGGTTCCCAAGACCCTTGTTACTAACATGAGAGGACCCATTGAAAATGGGTACCCAAAACCAAGAAGTAATTTTTCACAGGTGGCTATGCTTCCTATGGTTCTAAATGGGTACTGATAGTGGTCAGACGAGTCATATGACCGGAAGCAAGGAGATCATCACGAGATGTGGCCAAACCTTGATCACATTACCGCTCCTATGGTGACAAGTCAAAATCGGAGGTATTGGGTCCCTCAAGGTGGTGGCTCACGACATCTCTCTCGTGACGCTATGCTTGTTGAGACCCTCAGTATAACTTACTTTTTTGTTCATGCCCTTGGTAAGATGGGCTTAAGGGCTTACATTGATGCTGATTTGGTGGTACTCTTGTGGAGCAAGTCTCAGAAGTCGCTTCGTGGGATATGCTGAACGACCAGATGGTAGACTTTTCGAGGAAAACCACTACAGTCCGATGTGTCTTTCTAAAGGCTAACGCTGGTTGGCTATGCAGCATCGCCGACCAGCCCACGCCAATATGAGAACTTTGCAAAGGCTCCACAAGGGTGGCCACATTCTTGGACCAAAGAAAATGTTCTTTTTCCAAAGATCGTGTTTCAGGGTGTTGAAGGGAAAATGCATGATTCACCTCATCAAGGAAAACCATTATCTCTTCAAAAAGGATCTTGGATCTCTTCATGTGGACCTCTTCGCATCTCCATCTCATGCAAGCCTCGGAAGAAGTATTGTCTAGTGATTGTTGATGATTACTCCACACACTTGGGTTTATTTCTTCGTTGAAGAGTGAAAATCAACAAATCACATCGATTTCGCCAACGAGGTTCAACGTCAACACAACGCCCCATTCGCTATAAGGAGTGATAACGGCTGAGTTCAAGAACTACACCTTAAATGAGTTCCTAAGTGAAGAGGGATAAGACATCAATATTCCGCCAGACACCCTCAACAAAATGGTAGCCAGATGAAGAATCGGACTCTAATGGACATGTCAAGATCAATGTTGGTCAATTCAAATCTCCATATAACTTCCGGTCAAGCAATCTCATGGCTTGTCATTCATCCAACCTGCTATACCTCCGCAAGATTTTGGACAAGACCAGATGAAATACTTCACGGTAATAGCCAAACATCTCATACTTTCGTATTCGGTGTAAGTGTTTTTCTTATTAAAGGAGTTCGTTTATCTAAGTTTGAATCTAAGGCTCTAGAAGGTATTTTTGTTGGTTAAGGTCAATCCCACACTTATAGAGTCTACAATAAGCCTCCCAATCGCTGTAGAATCTTGTAGTGTGGTGTTCGAGGAAAATGATTTGCTCTCGCATGGAGCAAGTTGGTGTTTCAGGATGCGTATGTTGAAATACCCCAAGATGCCATAAGAAGAATGGGCGTGGGATTCTTCCGCCTTCATTGAGGAACCCCTTGTATGGACCGGAAGGACAATGCTCTACTCATATAGAGCCCTCATCTACACATACGCAACATGCTCCAACCACGGGGAACTTCTACACCATCTCCATCAACTCGCTCAAGGTCAAGATGCTCCAGAAGCTCCAGGGTCGATTTTCCCGGGTGGATACCGGATTATCCCGCCACCGCCTCCAAATGCCCATGCAGCTCCCGGTGGTGAAGATATCACACAAGCTCCAGCCAGATTTTCCGCCGACTGGATTATCCGGCTCGCCAGGTCAAGCAAGTCCTGTGCTCTCGATGCTGCCGCAAGTCCTCCTAGGCCGGATTATCCGCCACTTCATCGTACCGGATTATCCGCCCCGACTCTCTAGTTCTCGCAGCCTCCTCATATGTCTACTTGACTCACCTCAAGGGCATGCATCTCCACCACCGCCATCGATGTTCCAAATTTTACTAATCAAGGCGGAGAAAATGCTCTCCAATGAAGACTCAAGTCATGAATCTCCTCCACCAAGAGACAACAAACTTATTGAACTTTGTCATAAGGCTCGGCCGATCAGAACCTTGAGTTGAGGGGTCACACTCGACAAGGTTGTTGGTGATCTTCGACGAAGGGTGCTACTAGAAGAGAATTGGCTGCTTTTGGTGAGCATCAAGCTCATATCTCCATGGTGGAACCTAAGAAGGTCTTTGAAGCTCTTGAAGACCGAGACCGGGTTGTTGCTATGCATGAAGAATTGAATAATTTCAATCTAACAAAGTCTGAAACTAGTGGAGAAACCCAAAGAGTGTCGCAATGTTATCTACATCAAGTGGATTTTCAAGAACAAGCAGTGATGAGAATGGCATTGTTGGAGGAACAAGGAAAGACTTAGGCACAAGGTTACTCACAAGTCGAGGGCATCGATTTCGCGAGACTTATGCTCCCGTGGCTCGCTTCTTGAGTCCATCCAGATCCTACTTGCTTATGCCGCCATAACAATTTTAAGTTGCGTTAAATGGACGCCAAGAGTGCCTTCCTTAATGGCCCTCTACATGAGTTGGTATACGTAAGCAACCCTCGGGGTTTGAGGATCCTAACTTCCTAACCATGTCTACAAACTCGATAAGGCACTCTATGGCCTTAAACAAGCCCCACGGCGTGGTATGAGCACCTTAAAGAGCTTTTGTTAGATCGTGGCTTCCGGTTGGTCAAATCGACTCCCCACTCTTTTACTAAGAAGGTTAAGGGGAGCTCTTCAGATGCCAACTATATGTAGATTATATCATTTTGGTTCTACTAACAAAGCTTTTAACGATGAATTTTCAAAGCTTATGACCATGTGCTTGAGATGTCTATGATGGGGAATTACCGTTCTTTCTTGGATCGAGATGAAGCAACCAAGAGAAGGAACCTTATTAATCAAGCAAAGTACATCCAAGACATGCTCAAGAGATTCAAGATGACGATCTAAATGGTGTCGCCACTCCATGCAAACAAAGTGTCATCTCTAACTCAACCTCATGGTAAAGATGTGGACCAAAAGGTATACCGGTCCATGATCGCTCTTCTTTACCTCTCGCATCTAGACCCGATATTGTGTTGAGTGTGGAGTGTGTAAGGTATCAATCAGCTCCTAAAGAAAGCCACTTAGTGGCGGTCCAAGAGGATCTTCGACATTTAGTTCATTCCCCAACTTTGGTCTCGGTATCCCAAGGATCCAATTTCTCTTTATGTAGTTACACTGACCAGATTGGGATGGTGATAAGGATGATCTAAGTCAACTTCGGAGCTTGTCAATTCTTAGGAAGATCTCTTGTATGTTGGTCCTCCAAAAGGTAATTGTATATCTCTCTCCATCGCCAAGTTTAATATGTTGTCGCCAGCGCATACTCAATTATTGTGGATGAGGCAACCTTAAAGGAATACTGGTCAATTGTGACAAAGTGCCTCTTTTATGTGATAATGAAAGTGCTATCAAAATTGTGCATAATCCAGCCTTCACCACAAGGAGGAAGCATATTGAGATTCAATCATTTTATTCTGACGCAGTTGCCATGCGATATTGATCTATCTTTTGTGAGCACGAAGAACCAACTAGCAGATATCTTCATAAAGCCACTTGATGAAGCAAGATTCGCTATTTGAGGAATGAGTAAATATCATTGATCGGAGTTTGTCTTGATTACCCATGCACTCACCAGACGCCTCAATCCTTGTTTGGTCTATGTGTGGCATGGATATAGGGAGTGTGGTCCTAACTTATTGGGCTAACCTCCCCCATAATGCCAATAGCAAGTATATCATTTCTCTTAATATCATGTTGTGATATGTGAGATTATTGATGAGTATTGGTCGTGAACCCAAGATATATCTTCGTGTCACACCATACAATCCAACAAGGTGGCTTCTGCCACCGCCTCTCCCTTGTGGAGAATTGGATCTTTTGGATGCTATTTGCTCTCATGTTCTTATGGGAATCACACTCAATCTTGGCTTTTATTTGATTTGATTTTGCAATTTTGAGTGTCTAGTACCATCTTAGTTTGGCATTCTCAATCCTAAGCCTTCCCTACCCCTAAGACATCTATTCTGCACACAAGTCCCTTGTACACCTTGTGGGGTGTTGTTTGGGGATCGCTGGCCTGGTTCGGTGGTATACGTAATCCTAGATTTTAGGCCTGATAATCCGCCCAAGTAAGTTGGCTTGCTAATCCGCCTCATGGATTCGATCTTAAAGGGCAGCTCGAGGAAGGGCTCACATCGAGCAAAGACTCCTCCCAGCCTCTCCTTCTCCCCCGTAGCCGCCTCACCCTCCCCGGAGCCTCTCCGCCACAGGATTTTCCGGCCTTCCTGGATCTTCTTCTTCATCTGTGTACCTTCTCCTCCGTGTTCTTCCTCCAATGAGTGAGGGTAACTCCTCTCTCCCATCTTTGGCTAGATGTGTATCTTGTTGGATGGAACGTTGTCTAGAAGGATGTGTTTCGCATAGAACTCGGTAGTCTTACGCTTAGGCCCGATCTAATTTTTGCATGCATTCTTGGTGAATCGAAATCTGCCAGGCCGGATTATCCGCCCGGCCAGGCCTATAATCTGCCCTCGACAGATTTGAGTCGCCTCGGCTTTCACTATGGTGTATGTATTGAGTAGTTTTGACTCACGAATTTTTGCCTACTTGTTCCATGCTCTCTCCGGACTTGTGTGTATGCTTATACCTTGCTATCGCCTTATTCTCCTCATAGGTGGTTCCGTGTTCCCAAGACCTACAAGCGCCTCGCGCCAAGTACTTTCTTTGCCGACTACCAAGGTAGCCTAGTGGGACGGTTGAATTATGGAGACGAAGAACAAAGAGAGGCGATATGAACAATCCAAGAGACTAGGAAGGGTGTGTCCAAGAGGAAGGGAAAGGAGCCCAAGATCAACCATGTGGCTCGGATGTCTCCTTTCTCGCCATACGTCACTGACTTGTTTGCTGAGATGCCTCGTGATGATGAGTGGGGATACCCGATTTTGGTGTGCGTAATGTAAAGGATTTATGAAGACATCTATGCCAGTTGAACATTAGCCTATGCACCTCCGGTACTTGTTGATGCTTTGGAGAAGGCATCTTGTGGATGCGATGTATGTGGTGAGAGGATGGGGTGCACCATCTCATGTCCCTCCTGGTGTGGCTCCTTTTGACTTTGAGGTGGTGAAGCAATTCTTCCACTGTGATTTGTGGTGATGAGCCGACTATGAAGTGGATGACCATGACAGGGCCCATGATCGCTGATTTTCACATGTTTCGAGGTTTTGGGGTACCTTCCAAGAAGGATATAGTGCTGGCCACCGATCATCACTCGGGAAGCCCAACAAGGATGCTTCTCTCTCTCGTGTACTGTGGACAATGGAATTGCTTCTACTGCGGCTGGTCTTGCTCCATTTATGCTGCATTGGTGGGTCTCTTCCGTGACTCTATAACACCGGTGGGGCAACAATGACAAAGCATCCGTGGTCACCTTGTTCAGCTACTTCAATTTTTCTCATGAGGTTGCCTCCTCGAGGACGAAGCCTGCTACAGACAGCCGGATGTCATGGGACTTCATTTACTATGAGCCGGTGGATGCTATGTTCAACCGTCTCCATTCCTCTATGCGCCTACATTATGTTGCTCATCCGCCACCCGCTTCCCGCCGAGAGTTCTACATCGACTTGGTGCACAAGGCCAAGAAGATTTACAACAAGGTTCGTCGGCTTCTCACCCCTCCTTCCGCTCCCCGAGGGTCTCATGAGGATGCTCAGAGGCTCCCAGGCCTCCTTCATTGGCCCGCGAGATCAAGCACTGAACTGGTTCCAGCGCCACATCCTCCTGCATGGGCATGGACACACGCAAGGGTCAAGATGAGGCCTACAGTAGCCGCCATGAGTTGGCTCACCCCTGCCAGCTCATTCTCCACCACGTGTCTGGCGCTTCGGTGCTCCTCCGGCTCCTACACCTCCCACTCCATATGCTCCGTGGAACCTCCTCCGGCCGAACTATGGTGAGCTGGAGCCACTTGCTCCCCACGCCTCACTGATGCCGGCGATGAGGAAGGTGACACCTGATGAGCTTGAAGATGAGGATGAGGACGGCGAGGACGAGACAAGGACTATGATGAGTGATCCCGGGCGCTTAGCATCGCTTCTTCTCCCTTTTTGGTGTCTCATGCCAAAGGGGAGAAGTAGTTCTATTAGGTTGTCCGTGGATTGCAGATGGGTCGCATAGCACTGCACTTTTATTCGCTATTTCTTGCTTATGCCCATTTAGCGTTGAACTTTTATATTCGTGGTTTGTGATTTGTGGTTGAGACTTTATGTGGTCATTTGATGATACTTATGGACTTCATATCATGGATTATGCTCATGGTTATATCTATTCATATCCCGTTGCTAGAGGTTTATCCGCAAGGCCGCTACCATAATGGTTATCCAATAATAATTGTGATTTATGTCAAGGATGTCTATTCTCTACTTGGCAGGTATGTGTTTTGCCTGCTCATTTGTCTATGGAATGATTCACCTATTTTGTGCATTTGTATTCCAATGCAAAACTCTTTATGCACACATTGATGGGGGAGTCCTTCATAGTTATCTCTGTGTGTCTTGTGTCTTTCTCCCAAATCTGGTATTGTCATCTAACACCAAAAGGGGAGATTAAAAGAACATTTCATGTTTTCCTATGTTTTATGTGTGGTTAGATAACACTACTATGGAGACTTTTTCATAAAGTATGTGCAGAAGTTTTGAGGGGGGCCGATAATCCGCCTCCAAGGGCGTATAATCCGCCACCTCATCTCTCTGGGAAGCCAAAGGCTACTATCAGGTCTGGTCAGATTTTCTCCCGAAAATCCGAATCGGGCGGTTTCTCCCCAGCCGATAATCCGGTTTCAAGGGCCGATAATCTGCCCCCGCCAAGCAAAGGAGCAAGCGCGCCGCTTCGGCTTGCATCCGTCGGATTTTCACCTAAAATCTGAACTAGGGCGTTTTTCTTCCTTGTAGGATAATCCGGCCTTCGTGATAGGCTCGGATAATCCGCCCTGGTTGATCAAGGGCAAGCTCACGACGCTTCGATAGGGGCGTTTTTCACGGATATTCCGAGTCAGGGCGGAGTTTCTCGCATCGGATAATCCGGCTCACTTGGGCTTGGGCCTGATAATCCGCCCCCAAAGTGTGCAACGACTGGTTTTTGGAAGGGGCACCCTTCTTCCCAACGCCCGCACTCTTGATTCATTCGATTTGACTAGACCTGTAAGAGTCTAAATCTCGATCTCCCACTTCAAGGTCTTGATCTTTGGTGGAATTGAAGGAGGAGAAGTTCATCATCAACATCAAGAATCAAGCACTCCAACTCCTCTCCATTCACTTGAGAAATCCCATCTAGTATTCTCGCTAATACCTAGATCATGTTATCAGATTTGACAACTTTGTTCTTGTGGCAGCTTGTTTTCACTTCGGGAGCCTCCAAGTTGTTGTGGAGTTGTTGCCCCGCTTAGTTGTGTAAAGGCCGTGCCCGCCTGAAGGGTACCTATAGTGGAAGGTGATCGTGCATGTTGTGGCGAGATCCATCAAGAACAGGTGAGGCCTTTGGATGTGGTCTTAGTACCGCCCACCCTCCAACGAGACGCATTTCCTTAACAAGGAAGGAACTCAAGTGCACAAACAAACTTATGTCTCTGTGTGCTTCACTTGCTCACCTATTCCTCTTCCACTCTCTCGTTACTCGCTAGTAGATTGGTTTCAGCATATAGGGAAATTCCACACATTAGTTTATCTAGAATTTACCTTGTGCTGCCTAAAATTGAAAAATAATTAAAAATTGGTGTAGCACCTATTCACCCCCTCTAGGTGCCCATACGATCCATTTCACAAACAACAACTTGAGTCATTGCATGTGTGTTATCTTCACATACCACATATGGAACCACCGGTGTCATTGCATGTGTTCTCTTCTGTGAGACCAATACACATGGATCCACCAAGTCATTGCATGTGTTTTTTACTAACAACAACCGGAGTCATCGGCATGTGTTCTTTTACTAACAACAACGAGTCATTGCATGTGTGTTCTTTTACTAACAACAACCGTAGTCATTATTTGCATGTGTTCTTTTTACAAACAATAACCATAGTCATTGCATGTGTGTTCTTTTACTAACAAAAATCGGAGTCATTGCTCTCTGGTTTCTTTTCGTGATACCACATCCTCGGATCCACTTTAGTGTCATTGAAATTTGTGTTCCTTCCGTAAACCATGCTACATGGATCCACCCAAAGGTTTGCATGTGTGCTCTTTTTACTAACAACAACTAGTGTCATTGCATGTGTTCTTTTCACAATCCACCTATGGATCCACCAAAGGTCATCAGATGTGTATATTTTCTGCCAATCCACCCATGGATCCATTGTACGTAATTCGTAGTCATTGTATGTGTTATTTTTACTAACAACTTCAAGAGTCATTGCATGTGTTCTTTTTACTAACAACCAGAGTCATTGCATGTGTGTTCTTTTTACTAAAAATAACCGAGTCATTGCATGTGTGTTCTCTGAGACTTCACATGTATCCACTCTAGTGTCTTGCAAGTGTGTTCTTTTACCAACAACAACTAGATTGATTGCGATGTGTTATTTTCATTATACCACATATGGATCCACTGAAGTGTCATTGAAATGTTTGTTCTCTTTAGAGACCATACATGGATCCCTCAAAGGTCATTGCATGTGTGCTCATTACTAACAACAACCGTAGTCATTGCATGTGTGTTCTTTCATAATCTAGCTATGGATCCACCATGTCATTTAATGTGTTCTTTTCTGTTAATCCACCTATGGATCCACCAGAGTCATTGCATGTGTTCTCTTTTTACAATAAACAACCGAGTCATGGCATGTGTGTTCTTTTTTACTAATAACAAACTGTGAGTCATTGCATGTGTGTTCTTTTACTAACAACAACCGTGAGTCATTGCATGTGTGTTCTTTAGAGACCACACATGGATCCACCAAAGGGTTATTGCATGTGTGTTCTTTTTTACTAAAGACAACTGAGTCATTGCATGTGTTATATTCACATACTATATGGATCCACTAGTTAGTCATTGCATGTGTGTTCTCTTTAGAGACCACACATGGATCCACTAGTGTCATTGCATGTGCTTTTTTACTAACAATAACTCGGAGTCATTCAGTGATGTGTTTTCTTTTACTAACAATAACGTGAGTCATTGCATGTGTTCTTTTTTATCAACAACAACCAGAGTCATTGCATGTGTGTTCTTTTTACTAACAAACTGTGTAGTCATTGCATGTGTGTTCTTTTTACTAACAACCGCAGTCATTGCATGTGTGTTTTTACTAACAACTGCAGTCATTGCATGTGTGTTCTTTCTTCAGAGACACACATGGATCCACCTGTCATTGCATGTGTGTTCTTTTACTAACAACAACTGAGTCATTGCATGTGTGTTATTTTCACATACATACCACATGGATCCACCAAAGGTCATTGAAAGCTAATGTTTGTTCTTTTTAGAGACCACATGGATCCACCTCGTTGTCATCAGATCTGTGCTTGTTTTTACTAACAACAAACTGAGTCATTGCATGTGTGTTCTTTTAACAATCTAACTATGGATCCACTAGTGTCATTGCATGTGTTTTTTTCACAATCCACCTATGGATCAACCGTAGTCAATGCTGTGTGTTCTTTTTACTAACAACAACCATAGTCAAGTCATTGCATGTGTGTTCTTTTTACTAACAACAACCAGAGTCATTGCATGTATGTTCTCTTCAGAGACCACAGATGGATCCACTAGTGTTATTGCATGTGTGTTCTTTTTACTAACAAATAACTCGAGTCATCACAGTGTGTTCTCTATCACATTACCACATATGGATCCACCAGTTGTCATTGCATGTGTGTAATCTCTCTTTAGAGACTGGCTACACATGGATCCACCAGGTCATTGCAGACAGTGTTTTTTACTAACAACAACTGAGTCATTGCATGTGTGTTCTTTTACTACCAAACAACCGGGGAAGTAACATGATGTATGTTCTTCTTCAGAGACCACACATGGATCCACCACTGTCATTGCATATGTGTTCTTTTTACTAACAACAACCAGAGCCATTGCATGTGTGTTCTTTTTACTAACAACAAACTGCAGAGTCATCAGACAGATGTGTTCTTTTTTGTCTAACAAATTAGAGTCATCAGACATGTGTGTTCTTTCTTCGTGAGACCACACATGGATCCACCAAAGGTTATTGCATGTGTGTTCTTTTACTAACAACAACTCGAGTCATTGCATGTGTGTTCTTTTCACATACCATATGGATCCACCTCAAAGGTCATTGAAATGTGTGTTCTTCTTTGGAGACCACACATGGATCCACTGTATTACTGTATGTGTGCTCTTTACTAACAACAACCAGTTGTCATTGCATGTGTGTTCTTTTCATAACCACCCATGGATCCACCAAAGGTTACTGCAGATTTGTGTTTCTTTTCAATCCACCTATGGATCCACCAGAGTCATTGCATGTGTGTTATTTTACTAACAACAATCAGAGTCATTGTGGCCGTGTGTGTTCTTTTACTAACAACAACCGAAGAGTCATCGTATGTGTGTTCTTTTTAATAACAACAACTAGAGTCATTGTGACGTGTGTTCTCTTCATAT